>WWET01000002.1:788201-814598 GCA_011038615.1 Limnodynastes dumerilii | reverse complement strand
GGGTACTTCCACCGATAAAGCCATATAGAGTCCAGTGGTGGAGTTAGTGTATATGATATTTTGTGGAGTAAATGAAGATTATATGTTGTATGTTAGAAGCTATGTTAGATTAGTACAACTTTGTTATATTTATGCCTGAAGGATGTGTATTAAACTTACTGTGTAATATAACTGTAAATACAGTATTCTATATATGTATTGCTGATTTGTGTCAGTGTGTTTTATGTAACTTTGTTTATAGTACTCTGCATTTGCAATATTTGATGTTCTAAAAGGACTGGAGTAGTTGTGACATTTGGATTAAAGTTTAAAGAGTGCATGACTTTCTAACTGGACCATCTAGAAAAAGCACGCCACCCTGTGATCTTTAACAGTATGCAGTATGCATCTTAATAGAGTTTAAAATGTGACTAAATAATACCTGCAACACTGTATAGTAAGAAAGGTTGAAGTAGGTAATAATAATAAATGGTCCCTCTCCCTACAATTGAAGATACCAAAGCCCAACATTTAAGGCTAACCTTCTGATTTTTCCCTGTATTACTATGTATAATGTAAAGTAACAAACAGCAGATGTTGTTTTTGTATTTCCATGCAAAAGTGATTTTCAAGGCAAATCAGAAACACCTCACACATATTTGGACTAAAAGATAAAGATAGACGTGGCATCATAGACACGTGCAAATTATATCACACACTTTTGTGGGAAGGTCCCACATACAGAATTTGGACCAATCACAATCTGGCAATATGTATGGATTAACACAATAATATCTATTTCCATAGATATACCACAATCTAATGAAATATAACATTTACCATATTGAATGCATGAATATTTTTTATTTTAAGCCTGGCCTTATTTAATATATAGGTTTGTCTCTAATTATAACTGGGTTTCATTTGGGTAATGAGTATTGGTTGATAGTTCAGTAGTTTAGATTACCTGATGTAAAGGTAATTGTACAGAATAGTGTCTTATCTTGAAGTATAGATAAATTAGAAATGGTATCTAAGGGTATGAGAACCTAGCAGCTCAGGTTACCTATTATTATCAACTGCACATCTATTTAAATAAATCTAATATAATTAAATTTGTGTATTTCATGTTTTTGCAAATAAAATGTACAGTTTCAATAGTGTCAAAATAATGCATAAAGAAAAGCTTTTGGTTTTAACTGGATGTCTCAATTTTGCAGATTTGGGCTAGTATTACATTTTTCCACCAGAACAATACATTTACAGTCAATTCATCCCAATAATCCTTCCAAGATAATGTACAAAATAATGTATATCAGTATTTATCTATTTTTTTTTACAAATGATTAAATGAAATATCACCTGTTATAAATATTACATATTCACAAAGGTTTGTGGTTAGCTTTGTAACAAGAAAGTATTAAATAAACTGATAATTTGCTATGTATCAGTACATTTAAAATCTGTAGCATCACAAATTATTACACTGAATAAAATAATTAGTGGAGCTCTTAAGCTGGCCATACACTAGACGATTATGAGCCCGATCTCCCAATTATCGGGTGATTGGGCAAATAATGGTCAAGTTTTGGTGCGATTATTTGATCTTTCAGCATGTTTGATTTAAATCGGGAAAAAGCTCCCGATATTTTAAGGGAGCCAATCAGCAAGCTGAATGGCTCCCTATTGTTCAGAGCTGCTGCTGCTTTATATCTATGTTAAAGTATACCTGCAAAGCTGTCAGAGCAGTTTTGCACATAGATATAAAGCAGCAGCAGCAGCAACAGAGAGCGCTGCCCCCTCCCCTCTTCTGCTAGGATTATCGGTCCCAGCAGAGGAGGTGTATGGTGGCGATAATGGGACATTTCCCTAGCGGTAAATCGTCCCGTTTATCAGCTCACCCCCTACTGGGACTGATAATCATCCTAGTGTATGGCCAGCTTAAGCCTTACATTCAACTGTCCTTCAGTTACTATTGTTTCTTACTGCTGATTTAGCATCTTCCCTTTTTCTCTCTGGGTTTGTCTATTCACTTTCCTTCATTCACTACCAGAACTACCTTTGTCTTCACATTGGTCTGGAACCATAATTCTGGCACCACTACAGTCGAGCTCTGTCCACAGCGGTGTCCCTATGGCGGATTGGCCATGCTATCCTAAGTTCCATAAGTGTGAGGGAAAAATCATTTCCCTTGCACCTACGGGACTTATGACAGCAGAAGATCGTATGTAAGAGCTTAACCAAGCTCGTACTGTACTATTTAAATACTTCCCCCTTCCCATCATAAGTACACGCTCTCACACCCTATCACCAGAAATGCTTCCAACATGGAAGCCTGGATCCTGAGGATCCAGATCCATGCTGGAATCCTTTTGGGAACACATGCACACTCACCATTTTCATATGTTTTCCGCTTGCACTAAGAGGAAAACATGCATAAGTGACGAGAATGGGTCCATTCCATTGCTAGCTCCTTCTCCATCCAAACTTAATTATCACTTTGTTTCAAACTCTGAATTTTGTTCCTGCTTAGTAGTACCTAATATTATCAGCAACTGATATGCGAGTTTTGATAAAACCGTAACAATTAAGGACAGTCAATTCATCTATAAGGTTCTTTGATAGTACCACTGCCAGTAGTCTCTACTTCGCAATAATAAATCAGAAGTTACATTTTCACTCTAAGAGAATCAGACAATTGCGAAAGTTGAATGTCCTTAACAAAAAAGTGATTGTGTCTAGCATCTACTATTCAAATACAATCATATAAAACAAGTTGTGAAGACACATTGTGCCAGCTAACAATAAATACGCCAGCTATCAGTAATGATATATTGAAATATTAACTTAACTGTATAGCTTCAACTTATGCCTTCATTAGAGACCGAGGTAAACATTCTCAGACATTTCTATACATTACATTAACAGCTTTCTAAATAAACATACAATAGCTATAATAAGAGCAGTCTTTCCTATTTACTACAAAGCGTGTTGCTCATGGGGCAAGTGGGAAGTGGTAAGCCTGTTAGTTATTGATAAAGTACTTACTTAGTAAAGCGACTGCTAAGCACAGGAGTAGATATTTTTGTGAGACCAGATGGCTGTAGTTTAGCTGTTCAAAAAAATATTTTTCACCATAAATGTGTAGTGAGGCACCTCATAATGCATTCACTAGTTATTAGCAAGGCACTAGTGCCAACCTTGAGCATTCAAAGCTATTTTGGGCCTATAGAAAAATGTTATTATTATTGGGAGACTAGCAGCAATATAAGGTTACTTATTTAAGCAGCAGAGCTTTGAATATGTTCTCCTTTATTGTCCAATTCAAAACTTTAGAAATATAAAAAATTCTATAAACCAAAAATAATCAAAGTAATCTGTAATAGGTCATTAGGAAATATTTTTATTGTAAAATTTGTGAAAATCATTTAAGCAGTTGGCATCTTAATAAATTAAACTATAGTAATTATAATCTGTGCTGATCAAAGAATATTCTTAAGCAAATGCAGGGGCATTAAGTTGGTTTGAGAACTCAAAATTACAGTACTTGTTTGTGTTGATCTACTTTAAAAAAATATTTAAAATTCGTTTTGTTTTTTTTATTGTTACAGCATTAGAGAAAAGCCTTTAAGAGTACTATGTAGAACAAATAAATTCCTTATTGGAAACAATTCAGAATTTATTTTATTTGGAGTATGAAAAATATTGGAAAATAAAATGTAACTGTTCTCTTGTAACTGCGAGAGATTGACAGCTACTCAAACTATCACTTGAGAATAGCTTACTATCATCACATTGTCACATTAGCATTTAGTAACCTCATTTGCTTGCTGATTACTTTTTCTTCCATTTTTCATGAACTGTGCTTGGTTAAATTATTTTTTTTATTTCTTCCAAATTTGTAAAATTAAAAGATCGATTTTACTACTAAAATACTAGTATACTTATAAAATGGGCCACAAATGTGGAACCCAAACATTTCTTTTATTATTTAACATTACTTATTACCTCTCATTTTGGTTCTGGAGCTTGAGATAAGCTATGTTTATGAATGTTGTGGTGGGTAGGGGGAAGATGGGTTATTTAATTATGTTAATTTCTACTGTCATACATTATGCTTCTTGCAGATATATATTCTACAGATCTCTTGATAACAATACTCATTTATTTTTTAGTGTTGTTCAAATCTTAAGGGAAGTGGTACTGTTTATTTTTACTATGACTATCCAAAATGAGCTAGGAATATGTATTAAAGGGACTAATGCTTTAGGCAGTGAATTAAGTGACCATTGCAAATTTGCAAATCATAAAATTGATATGATGTCCAGAAATTCTGTCAACAAAACACATAGAGCAGAAATCAGTCTTCCAGAATCACTAAATATAATAAAAAAAATATATTTGTATGTATATTTGTGTGTGTGTGTGTGTGTGTTTGTTGTGTGTCATGTAATGTTTAAATGCCGATAGTTAACCTCCCGACACTAAAATGGTGACATGGTTAACTGATTTTGCTCTACCTGACTGAGTCAGATCGACAACTTGGCATCTGTCAGATAGATTAATCAAATTCTGACACTTCATTTCATCGATATTACAGTAATCCTAAAACAAACCCTAATTCCAATTCTAATCCTAACAGTAATATAGAAACATAGAAAGTGACAGCAGGTAAGAGCCACATGGCTCATCCAGTCTGCCCAGTTGTTTATTTAAAAGTATACTGACCCTAGTCCCTATTACCCTTCATTTAGTTTGAGATTTATATTTATCCCAAGCATGTTTAAACTGTTGTACTGTGTTAACCTCAACTACCTCAGATGGGAGGCTATTCCACTTATCTATCACCCTTTCAGTGAAGTAACTTTTCACATTTCCATTGAATCTACCACCCTCCAGTTTATATTTATGCCCTTGTGTTCTATTACATCTCTTCCTTTGAAAAATGCCACCCTCCTCTAGCTGTTCACAACTCTTGATATATTTTAAAGTTGCTATCATATCCCCCCTCTCCCTTCTCTGCTTCAAGCTATACACATTTAGTTCCTCTAGCCTTTCTTGGTATGTTTTGTGACACAGGCCATGTACCATTTTAGTTGCTCTTCTTTGCACAGTCGCTAATGTATTTATGTCTTTCTGGAGATGTGGCCTCCAGAACTGAACACAGGTCGTACCAACGATCTATAAAGAGGCATCACTACTTCTGTCTTTCTGCTACTAATTCCTCCCCCTTAGCAACCAAGCAATTGACTTGCCTTTCTTATTGCTTTGTTACATTGCTTGGCTACCTTTAAGTCACATGAAATAATGACTCCTAGATCCCTTTCCTCCTCAGTAGTTTCTAATGGAGTGCCATTAATGATATACTATGCTTTTGGGTTTTTGTGCCCCAAGTGCATAATTTTGCACTTTTTTGCATTAAACTGCAGTTGCCACACTCCTGACCATTCCTCTAGTCTACCTAGATCATCCATCCTTTTCTGTTCCCCTACTGGTGTGTCTACCCTGTTACATAACTTTGAGGCATCTGCAAAAAGGCATATTTTCCCCTTCGATACCACAGGCAATATCACCTATAACGATATCAAATAGCACTGGTCCAAGTACAGAACCCTGGGTTACTCCACTGGTTACATTACTATCCCCAGAAGGGATTCCATTTACTACAACCCTCTGTTGTCTATTCTGTAACCAAGATCTTATCCATGCAACTATTTTTAAGTCCAATCCCAAAGTTTCCAGGTTATTTTACATTCTGCAATGTGGCACAGTGTCAAAAGACTTGCTAAAATCTAGATAAACTATGTTTACAGCTCCCCTTATACCCCTATCTATTACTTTACTGACCCAGTCAAAAAATTAAATAAGATTTATTTGATGATCTTCCCTCAGTGAATCCATGCTGCTTGGGATCCTGTAAGTTACTGGATTTAAGATACTGTACAATTTGTTCCTTTAACAGTGTTTCCATCAATTTCCCTACTACTGATGTGAGACTCACTGGTCGGTAGTTTGATGATTCTTCCCTACTTCCACTTTTATGAAGAAGGACGACATTTGCTATTTTCCAGTCCTCTGGAATCATCCCAGTTATTAGTGACTGATTGAATAATTCAGTTAATGGTTTTGCCAGCACCCCTCTAAGCTCTTTTAGTATCCTCGGATGTATCCCATCTGGTCCCATTGATTTGTCCACTTTCAACTTTTAAAGTTCTTTTAATACCTGCTCCTCAGCGAAAGTAGTAGTAATTTCCCCCATTGTATTAATAGCCTTCCCATTTAAAAGTGGTCCCTTCCCCTCTCTTTCTTTTGTGAATATTGAACAGAAATACTTGTAAAGATGATCTGCCATAGCCCTTTCACTCTCAACAAGAATCCCACTCTCCGTTCTGAGCCTTTCTATACCCTGCTTATTTTTTCGCCTTTCATTTATATACCTAAAAAAGCTTTTGTCCCCTTTTTGTATCAAGTGGGCCAGTTTTTCCTTAGTTTGTGCTTTTGCTGTCCTGATAACCTTTTTAGCCTCCTTCTGTTTTGCAAAATATTTCTCACTGTCATCATTATTTTGAGATTGCTTATAATTCCGAAAGGCCATCTTTTTTGCTTTCACTATAGTTGCTACCTCTTTTGTAAACCACATTGTAAACCACATTGGCTTTCTTTTCTGGAGTTTTTCCTAACCTTCCTTATACAAAGGTCTGTTGCTGTTAATAATTACACATTTCCCCATTTCTACAAAATCCACCTTCCTAAAGTCTAGCACCCTGGTCTTTGTGTGGCACGTGTCTCTCAGTCATTATACTAAACCCCACTGCTTGATGGTCACTGGATCCTAGGTTCTCATCCACACTTACTTCTGAGATTCATTTGTAAGTACAAAATCTAAGATGACCTCTTTGCGAGTGGGCTCTCTCACCAGTTGTTTAAGGGACACTCCCTATAATGAATTTAAAATGTCCCCACTTCTAGTGCAGCTTGCTGAAGACTTATCCCAGTTTACATCAGGTAGATTGAAATCTCCCATGATTATTACCTCCCCTTTTAATGCCATTTTAGCAATGTCTTGCAATAGGACATTGTCTTCTTGCCCTGGTGGCTTATATATCACTCCAGGACAAAGAATAACCACCTGGGTTTATATGGTTACCCAAAGCACCTCAGTTTTTTCTCCAATACTCCATATTAAAGTTGAATTTAACCGTTCCTTAACATATATTAATATGCCTCCTCCCCTTTTTCCTACTCTATCCTTCCTAATAAATTATAACCAGGTGTAGCTAGGTCCCAGTCATGATTTTCATTACACCATGATTCTGTGATTCCCACAATATCCAGATTATCCCTTGACATTATTGCAATTAGTTCAGGGATCTTATTTCCTAAGCTCCTAGCATTTGCCCACATTGGGGTAGATCCAGAACTACGTTTGCCGTACGTTTACTCGCATAGCGTATTTTCGTGTGCGTACCTTCTATACACTCCCCTAGGCACACCCCTTGATTGTACGTATTTTGTCAAGATACGCTTTACAAACCCTACCTTAACTTTTGCCAACGTAACTGCAGTGATCCGCACATGTACGTATGGGCAACACGCATTTACGCAGCTAAGCACGACCATACTGTACACTTTAAATACAAACCCCCGCCTACTTAGCGTATTTCAGACGTATTTTGGACTCACGTAAAATTGGCACGCCCACACGTAAGTATTTACGTGACACATATGTGAATGGCCCATATGTTCACAATGACGCTAAGTTACTGAGCGTATTTTCTATGGTGCGCATGCGCAGTACTTACCAAAAGGCGATTTTACGTCTCCGCCACGCGTAAATTCGTTCACAAGCATTGTTCTGGATCTGGCCCATTGCTCTGAGAGGTTGCATTATAAATCTTCTATTTGTCAGTTTATTATTATTGCTAGATATGTTTATATTGCTTTTTATGGTTTCTTTGAAGCTATACTATCTATCATTATCGACTGGCCACACAACAATTCTTGGTTTGGGGAGCAGCTATATTTATTATTTGTATCACTGCCCCCCTCTCCTAGTTTAAATGGTTTCTAATAAAACAATCAAACTACTCTTTTAGAATATCTGTTCCCACAGAAAATGGGTGCAAGCCATCCTTTTTATACAAGTTTCTGTTTTGCCAGATGGCATGGCTATGTTTTATAAACCCAAATCCTTCCTCATGACACCACTTTTTAAGTCACAGATTGAAATCATAAATGCGCATCATTCTACCTTCTTCACATCTGTGTACTGGCGGTACTTCAAAAAAGTAACAGTATTTACCCCCTGCTTAATAGAAGTGCCAACTTTCTAAATTCATCTTTAACAGCCACAACTCCAGCTTTGGCCAAGTCATTTGTCCCATGGTAGATAATGAAATCAACCTCCCTTTCCTTGCTCACTGTCTTTAGAATACTTAAACCTGTAACTGTAATCCTAATCCTAACACTTGTTAGAGAAAGAAAAAAAAAATAGAGAGAGGATGGATGGACAGACAGAGACAGAGGACAAAGTGGAGGGACAAAGAGAAGAAAAAACAGAAGCAGAAGTCTGGTGAGGGTAAGGAGTAAGTAGTATCAGCTGAACACCTAAACTGATAATACAACGCACAATATTCATGCAAATCATTTAGACAAAGTACAGATATTTATTATTGTACAGTCTATGAACGCTATACCAGCGAATTGTCTGAAAATTGCAATAGTTAAATGATCAGGCTAATAAAGTATGCTTGTTTTTCCATTCATCCAAATATTAGAACCATTTTACTCTTTGATGAAATCGCTGTCTTAAGTGAAGAAACGCGTTAGAGTGAGCTCTTATATATAGCCGTTAGGAGAACTGTCTTACAGCTCTATCCTGCCTCCTAAACTCGGATGATACTTGATGCCCCAGCGGTATTTGAATGTACAATAATTCTGAAGCCGATATGCAGTGGTCCCTGATTGTGACCAGCACAAGTACACTACCGAGTCCTGTTTTGCTTGTGGTTTTACATTAGCTCTGATTTACCTCTTTCGCCTCCATACCACATAGTTGATGCTATAGTGCGGATTGCCAACAAGAGGCGTGGAAGGAGGATCAGTGAAACAGGCAGGATGTTATCAGCTTGTAGAGCTCGTGGAGCAGGTGGGACGCCGCCAGCTCATGGAGCCGCCGGAATGCAGCAAGCTTATGGATCTGGTACCGTATAATACATACTCTAGCGGGGCATTCTGAGGTTGTCTAATAACTATGTATTTACCATGATATTGGTTGACTGATATATTTATGGGCTACGGATTTCATACTGTGAATTGCAGTAACTATTCCATATAAACTGAGTGGACTTTAAATCTTGGAACATCTCTGCTTTACATTTTCAAGTTTATGGAAACAGATATTAAGCTACAATTTGGCTAAACAATTCAATTAAGCAAAGTTTTTGAAGTGCAACACATTTGCTGATTCCATCATCTTGCTATGATCATTTTTGGTTTCCATCGAACAAAGATTATGTGTTGTTTATAAGGATTGATTGTTTGTACTGTTTGCTTTTTGTAATTTGTGCAAGCTGCAATTTGCTATATACAGATGGGTTATTTGGCATTTCCTATATTATTATATATTAATCATATTAAAATATATTTAAATAAAGATTTATCAACAGTGGTAATAGCGCTATTTTTTGTATATTGGTTTGTTGCATATAGGAGTTGGTTCTCTTATTGATAGCAGCTGACCACCGTGATAGTATTTTTTTAGCAAACCATTTAGCACGTGTTTGCTGTATCATATTTTCCTGTATGTGGCTGAACCAGAGTTCCACAAGCTTCAGTCTACTTGTTAATTAATGCACTTTTACATTCAGGTGCTCATACTTTCCAATGGAAGCTCAGTTCTTTATATTTAAACCTGCAGCACAGTTTCACCTGTGCCAGTGCTATAATTGCGATTGTATTACGTGACTGGTCCCTGTGTCTCCTCGTGGATAGCTAGTGCTTTCCTATTGTTCCTGTATTGCATCGTGCCTCTGCAGTGTTTCCTATGCTACTCGCTGCTTACAAGTGCCACTGCAGTGTTCCTGAACTGCTCTGCTAACATCGTGCCTCTGCAGTGTTTCCTGCACTACTCGCTACTTATAAGTGCCACCGCAGTGTAACTTAACTGCTCTGCTGTCATCATGCCTCTATAGTGTTTGCACTCTCTGCTTACAAGTGCCACTGCAGTGTTTGTGTACTACACTGCTGTCCTTCATGCCTCTGTAGCGCTCTTTGTCTCTCTAGGGCTCTTAAGGGCTGTCGTAGTATACATGTGTCATTCCACTACTCACCGCATATCAGGTTTGGTTCAAGCATCTCAGAATTCCTCTGTGTCTTCAGCACAACAGTGGTATCTCTGATATAATATTAAAACCCTCTGCAATCCACAGTTTTCATCATAGTGCATCTGTATTGTGTTACTGCTCTATCTTTGCTAAACTGATCACTGTGCTACCATGCTGTGCTATTCAGTTGTATTTCTCTTTATTACAAGCATCCTCTGCTGAATGGACTACTGTACAACAGAGTTACCCACTTTCATTCTGTTTTCAGTTTGTTCAATAAACTCTATTTGTAACTTATCTCTGGCTATGGACTTCCTCTGAGTTAATTACTTTACCCAGCTGATAAGTAAAAGTTATATTAAAATCACAATCTTCCTGTTCTAAAACCCCAACCCAATCCAAACTAAGGCAGAGTCCCAAAATCCTCAGACTGTGACACAAGGTCCTTGATTAAGCTTTAACATTTGAAATGCGAAGGTTGTGGGAGGAGGTGCATTGTACTGGAGGCTCCATAATTAGCCTAGTTCTTAGATCTCAGCAGCCCATGACACTGTTGATCACCCTCTCTTGCTTCATATATTTTAGTCCTCACTGGCACTGAACACTCCTGGTTCACATCCTATCTCTATGACCACTCTTTTTCTCTATAGCCTACTCCCCTGCTACTCCTCTTCCTATAGGTGTCCTCAAGGACTTGGTCCTTGGTCCTCTTCTCCTGTTCTTTTCTCATGCTACACCTTTTCTCTTGGTAAGCTCATCAACTCTTTTGGCTTTCACTACCACCTCTATACTGATGGCACTCAACTCTACTGTACACAAAGAGGGGGCATCATCCTAGACCCCTCACACTCATTCACCCACCTCCACATTCACACCCTCTTACCTTCCTGCTTCTCTCTCTTCACACCCTCTCTTCCAACAAATCCCACACCAGACCCTTCCTGTCCTCTGATGCCAATAAAACGCTAATTCACTCTTTCATTATTTTCCATCTTGACTACTGCAACCTCCTCCTCACTGGCTAGACTTGCTCCTCTCCAATCCATTTTAAAAGTGGCCCATGCTTATCTTCCTCTCCCATCCCTTTCTCTCTACCACTTCTCTCTGTCAAACTATAACCTGACTTCCTGTCCATTTCAGTTTTCTCTTCAAACTCCTCACCACAAGACCCCTTCCCCCTGTTCCCACTCTCCTGCCATAAAACAATCTTAAATACTCTGCACAGATCCACACACAGATCTGTACAGAAGTGCCTAATACTGCCCATACTTTCCACTTAGCATGCCTCAGCCCACCCTCCCTAAACTTTTAGATTAATAAATTTAGATTAATACATGACAATGCATTCAAAATGTATAACAATGACATCTTAGACATAGTGGGGTAGATCCAGACCTACGTTCCCTTTCCGTTTCAACACGTAGCGTATTTACGCAATCGTAATTGCTATGCACTCCCCTAGGCACTCCCCTCGGTCGTACGTTTTACGCTTTCCAAACCCTACCTTAACTTTTTCAAGAGTAACTCCTGTCAGCCATAATGGCTGCACGTACATGAGCACCTAAGCACGCACATACTGTACAATTTAAATGCCTCACCCCGCCTATGAAGTGTAATTACGGGTGTCGTATGGCTGGCACGCCCCTTCGGTCATAGTTCCGCTGTTGCTAGTAGTCTGGTACGTACGTTCAGAGTTATGTGCCGTGTGCATGCTCAATACATACAAAATAGCCGTTTTACATCTCCGTCAAGCGTAAATACGCTTGAGAGAGTTATTCTGGCTCTGGGCCATTGGCACGATAATAGTAGATAAGTCATGTTGACTGCTAACACAAATCTGTTACATTGGCAAAAAAGCAACTGATAATTAAAATTAGAGGGAGGCATGCTTGAATTCAACCCCACTAAGCATCAATTTGGCCCAATAAAGAGATAAGTCAGCAGAGCACAGTGCTGTGGATTATAGGACGCATCCAGAGAGGACTGTGCAGCTGTTTTGTCAACTCAAGAGAATTGTTCACTTGATAGCATTAATGAAGGGGCAACTGCAAGAAATAATCAGAAACAAGGCTTTTTGTGTTACTTAACCGTAGACATATGCCACTAAACATTGATTGTGGAGGTTTGAAGGTGTTCAATTTATTTTTCTCCATAGCTTGACTGGCTTGGAAAAATTCTATGTGGGTTGTTTACCTTTTGATGGGTAGCCTCCTGTCTTCTCTGGCTAGTTAGGTGCTGCTGTGATATTTGCAGCAGCACAAACTTTCTCCTGGCTGCTCGAGCAGATTCTGGTTGTTCAGGCACAGTAGTGGAAGTACCGGAGGCAGTGGAAGCGCTCGCCTTCGGAGGTAAGTGCTTCTTCATTTAATTTACATTAAATAGAGTCCATTGCCTCCCTCCCAGCACTTCTGCCAGCTGTCTCCCCGCTCAGAGTCAGACTGCACCCCCCGCTGCAGAGCTGGCATTCACAAGACACCAGCGTGACCTAAAGTCATAAATCTGCAGAGCGCGCACCATGGAGGAGAGAGCTGGAAGCAAGAAGGTGGTAAAGGTAAGAGATTATAGAGGGTAGTTGGGGAATGGGGATTAAACCACCACGGAGAAGGCACACGTAAAGAGGCAGCATCAATAAGACTGAATGCACACAATAAGGGGCAATAATGTTAGGTGGAACGTGGACACATAATGAGAGGCAAAAAGGCTGCAAAAATACAAATTGGAAACACTAGGAAGGGGCAATAGGGCTGGTTGGATACACAGAAGGAGGCAGTATAAGGCTAACTGGACACAAAGAGGGGGCAATAAGACTTGTTGGACACAAAAGGAGGGGGCAATAAGGATGACTGGAAAAAATTAATAGGGGTGGCAATAAGGCTGGCTGGACAAAGAAGGGGGGGCAATAATGCTGGCTGGACACAGAAGGTGGGACAATAAGCCTGGTTGGACAAACAGAGAAAGGGGCAAATAATGCTGACTAGACATAAATAAAGAGGGGGGAAATAAGGCTGGCTGGACACAGAAGGAGGGAGCAATAAGGCTGAATTGACACAGAAGGAAGGGGCAATAAGGCTGGCTGGCTGGCACAGAAGGTGGGGCAATAATACTGGTTACACAAACAGAAAACATAAAAAGGGGTCAAGGCTGACTGGACACAAATAAAGAGGGGGGAAATAATGCTGAATTGATACAGAAAGAAGGGGCAGTAAGGCTGAATGGACACAGAAAGAGGGCGCAATAAGACTGGTTGGACACAGAAGGAAAGGGCAATAAGGCTAACTGGACAAAAATTAAGAGGAGGAAATAAGGCTGCCTGGACACAGACTGAGGGTGCAGTAAGGCTTAATAAACACATAAGGAGGGCTCAATAAGGCTGACTGGACACAGAAGGTGGGGCAATAAGGCTGGTTGGACAAACAGAAAATGGGGCCAATAAGGCTGACTGGACAAAAACTGAGGAGGGCAATAAAGCTGAATGGACATAGGAGGGTGCAATAAGGCCATCTGAACACAGAAGGTGAGGCAATAAGGCTGGTTGGACACAGAGAAAAAGGGGGCCAATAAGGCTGACTTGGCACAAATAAAGAAGTGGAAATAAGGCTGGCTGGACATAGGAGGGGGTAATAAGACTGAATTGACACAGAAGAAGGGGGCAATAAGGCTGGCTTGACACAGAAGGTGGGGCTATAAGGCTGGTTGGACAAACAGAAAAAGGGTCCAAGGCTGACTGGACACAAATAAAGAGGGGGAAATAAAACTAGTTGGACACACAGAAGGAAGGGGCAGTAAGGCTGGTTGGATACACAGAAGAAGGGGCAATAAGGCTGGCTGAAAAGAATAAAAAGGGGCCAAAAAAGCTGTCTGCGCAAAGAAGGAAGGGCAATAAGGCTGGGTGGACACATAGAAGAAAGTGCATTAAGGCTGAATGGTCACACAGAAAGAAGGGGCAATAAGGCTAACTGGACATACAAATAAGGAAGGGGCAATAAGGCTTATTGAGCACACAAGGAAGGGGCAGAAAGGCTTTCCGGACACACACAAGGAAGGGGCAATAAGTCTGGCTAAACACACACAAGGAAGGGGCAATAAGGCTTATTAAACACACAAAAGGAAGAGGCAGAAAGGCTGACTAGTCTGACACACACAAGGAAGGGGCAGAAAAGCTGACTGTGGAGACACACACACACACACACACACACACACACACACACACACGGAGATGAGAGATTGGATGGCTCTAGAGACACATGGAGGGGGAGATTGGATGGCTTTAGAGATGCACCAGAGGGCAGGAAAGGATGACTGTAGAGACACACACAAGAAGGGGAGATTGGATGGCTTCTAGAGACACTCATGGAGGGGAGATTAGATTACTGTAGAGACACACGAACATGGAGAAGGATATTGGATGGCTGTAGAGAAACAAACAGAAGGAGGAGGTAGAAAGGCTGGATGAAGGTATATTTAATATGTGTAGATTTCTATACTTCCTTGGTTAATTCCTCATATAATTTTACTTCCAGAAATTTGCTTCAATTGAATTTAGCCCAATAAAATGTTTTTGTTTTTTTTCTATTCTATATATCACATTAGTACATTAAGACTATTACTTTGGTATTAATAGGTTTTTACTGTTCATAGGAATAAAGTTGTTATTTTGAAAGAAAAATCTGAATAGAAATAGTCCAGTGTCGCTTTACTTAACAAACAACATTTATATGCAGACCACACTGTGTCAGTAAACTGCCCTGTTTGTGTCTTTGTGTTCATTTATTACTGTTCCTTTAAGGGTGCTTTCTCTGTCTGTCTCTGATTTACTCCTCTCATTATTTAAACACCATCCACCTGTGCCTCCTTGTGGGATATAATCAGTCCAGTCCTGTCTGAGACTCTAATAAAGATCTAATAAAAATTTGAATCCAACATGACAGTATCCTTTTAGAACAACATGATAAGGAAATTTTGGAATAAAGTACTAAATTAAAAACATATGAGGATAATAGCGCATTTATTGATCAATTTGAAAAATATAAAAAAGAATTACAAGACATTGAACATGTAATTAAAAATAGAAAGATAAATAAATTTCACAGAGATCAAACTGATTATACTGAAAATAGAATTTTTACTTAGAAAACCAATAGACGTTCACTTAGAAGACAGTCACCTTCTCAGCATCGGAATGTGAATCTTCCGATAGTGATGTGAGTGACAAGGGAACCAAAACACGTTCAGCATCCTCCAGAAAGCAGCATTTTTTGGAGGCAGGTACCAAACAGACAAAAACCAGAAAAAAGTCAGAAGGGGCAAAAAACAAAGAGGGAGATCTACCGACAGGTATACTCAAGACCACACGCAACAAGAAAAGATAATCGGTGATCTTAACACCATGCGTATTGTCAATCTGTCTGACCAAGAATTGTCTTTGGATCAGATCAACATTCTAAGTAACGGACTCTCCTTTTCACCTTCCATTAACATGGATAGGGTACAATGTGAGATAGACCTCTTTTGTATACTAGGAAACTCCTCCTCTATAAGCTTTTTAAAGCTAGAGAAACACACGATATAACACCAATGGTAGCTTCACAATTAACATTCAATACGGCGGAAGAACAAATTGCTCTTCAAGAACTTTCGGAACTAGAACAGGGATCAATAATACCCCCCTCTCACTTGTTGCTAAAAAAGAAATCAAAATTCTGTCCTGATGTTTCTATTTGCCCACAAGTGAAGATCTTTTTGACAGAGTCTCTGAAGATCTAGACTCCCTTTTTTTAAAAACATGGGGCAATCGAATCCCGAATAATATGACTGCGAATCATACTAGAGCCCTTAAAGAACTTGAATCTTGGGAGGTAAAGATCAAGCCCTCAGATAAAGAGGGCAACGTTGTTATTTGGCCCAGAGACATGTATGTGGAGGAGGCAGTAAAACAACTACACAACAAAGTCTGTTATAGACATATTCTATCTGACCCCACAGAGAGTTTCTTGGCCGAATATCATAAACTAATCAGAACTGCTCATCATAATGGAGTAATCTCATTAAAGGAATACAACTTCCTGTGGACTGAAACACCTAGGGTAGCAAATTTTTACTTGCTCCCTAAGATCCACAAGGATCCAGTATGACCACCCGGGAGACCAATAGTATCTGGAGTGGGGTGTTTAACTGAGTCAGCCAGTAGATTTGTTGACAACTATCTACGTAAGCATGTTGTCTCGTTGCCCTCTCATACACGTTTACTCTCAAAACTTGAGGGTCTTAAGATAGGGCCCAACTCGTGGCTGGTTACATGTGATGTTGAATCACTGTATACGAGTATCAGCCACGAGTTGGACCTACAATCTGTCAAATACTTTCTTGATTCTGGCACATTGTCTGAGATGGACTCTTTTGTCATGGACCTTCTTTCGTTTGTCTCGAATCGTAACTATTTTGTTTTCAGTGGCTCTTTTTATCTACAGACCCAGTGGACAGCGATGGGTACGGTGTGTGCTCCCACTTATGCGAACCTGTTTTTGGGTTGGTGGGAGCACACGACCGTATACCAAATGGACCTATTCAAGTCCTACGTCATCCTCTGGGTCAGATACATTGATGATGTCTTCTTGATATGGGAGGGGAGTAAAGATCTTCTTTTTAAATGTATGAATTGTAACAACTTCAATATCAAGTTGACATTTGATGTGAAATTTGATAAAGTCAATTTTCTTGACATTATAATTAAAAGAACATCTGATGGCTTTATTGCCACAGATATGTACCGTAAACCAATGGCAACGAACAGTATCCTCCACTGTACCAGTTCTCATTTTCCCTCAACCGTTAAGAATATACCCAAGGGTGAATTTCTTTGCACTCGAAGAAATTGCTCTTCTATTGCAGACTTTAAAATCCGAGCCACAGAATTACATACACGGCTGTTACAATGAGGGTATAGCAAGCGCCTCATCAAAAGGGCCTACAATGCTACATTACGCATAGAGAGAAAGGACTTACTACATCCAAAATCTCGTAAACAAGATACTGAGATAATCAGATACATTGGAGGATACTGTAATCAATGGAATGACATCAAACAGATTCTCAATAAAAATCTATCAATTCTACATTCAGATGAAGACCTTAAAACTATCTGTGGGTCACAAGTTCAAACTAGTTGGCGACAAGCCCCTAATATAAAGGACCATTTGGTCCACAGTCACTTTACTATCCACAGAAATAAAGTCCCCACGATACAGGGCTCATATCCATGTGGACGATGTAAATTCTGCATCTATATGTCAGTGACCAAGTCTTTTACGGACAAATTTGGACACTCACATACCATAAAAGGTTACATAAATTGCAACACCACAGCAGTAGTGTACTGCATGACATGTCCTTGTGGTATGATCTACATTGGTCAGACAAAACATTCAATGAAGATACGTTTTGCTGAGCATCTTGGCAGCAAAGTGATAAAGATAAATTCAAACAACTGACCAGTGTAGCACGCCACTTTCTATCTCATCATAATGGCTCTGACAGAGAACTTCAAATCTTTGGAATGTGGAAGATACAACACGACTTACTTCGTGGCGATATAGTGCAGAAATTACTACAAAAAGAAACAGCATATATATATTTTTAATGGATTCTCTAACTCCGAAGGGACTAAATGAAAAAATTGAATTTAGTGCCTTTCTTTGATTCCAGTATAGCCCATATGTATAAATATCTTTATTCATGTGCTTTCAAATTCCTCATCTGTTCTATGGTTTAATTTGCATATCGTTGTTGGTATATTACAATTACAATTCTTATTCTGCTTTTTGTGGATAATTAACAAAATAATCTTTTGTGGCTATTATTTGAGGTACATAGTTGCCTCTATAATATTTGGCTCTGCCAATTTATTGCAGGGAATTTTAATAGGTATACGATGTATTTATATTGTTGTCCATGTACTCATACATTTGTATATAGAAATATGTACCATATAGTTAACAGTGCTTTCTGGCCTGTTCATAATTGATTGGTACCTTAATAACAAAAATATAAATAATTTTTCTTCCCTTGTACCTTATCCCCCTTTTTCTATTGGTGGACCCATGTTTTTTTCATTAATCTGAGCAGCATTTGACCTCAGTTATTACAAAATAACACACACAAATGCATGGTTCATCAGCTTTTAATTGCTGTAAATCCGTCATCATTCTTGGGCAGTGGTTAGCCTTGTATGAATTATTGTTGGATTTATGGTTAACATTGCTGGCGGTATCGACAAACTGTAATCACAGTTTGAAGAAATATCCAATCTGCCTATATTGTTTACTATTGTAATTATAAATATAAATAGGTTTAAACCTATTGCCCAGGAATTGGTTGTAACAATACATGAGATCAATATGTACTCAGATTTTCTGAGTAACTGCAATAACTGAGGAACTACTGTCGCAAGGTTTAAATGTATACTAAATCCAGCTAAATTTCTTAGTATAATAACAACAAGTAACAAGTATTGCACATAAGTATTTTTAACTTAAATACATGCGATTCAGATGATTATGGACTCATTGCTATCAGTAACAATTGAGCAGCTGCTTGAATAATTGTTAGTTTTAGCTCTAATAGCCACAGATAGTTATATCTGCTTTCCCTTTAATCCACTTTTCTATGTTACTAAATAGGGGCATGAATAAGTATCAGCATTCCGTAAGGTGGCTTTCCTGATTGGACAATGCACTTTTAAATGGATTCAGAGATCAGCTGTTCCATTCGCCTTGAAACACTATACGCGAGACGCGCGTCGGCGGAAAACAGACCCGGCAAGTGAGCAGGACCTTCCATTCGGGCGTCTCCTCCCTCTCCATTTCCGTCTAACAACGTGCATAGGTAAGACTGTTCCATCTACTACAGGGCCAGTCAGGGCTCCCTAGGGAGCGAAGAACCGGCGTGAGGCGGGTTTTTTTTATTTTTTTTCTTGTTTTGTAGCGGACAGGGCTATCTATCATACTTACCGTGCCTATTCATCAGATATGACTTCTATATATGCATATGACACCTTGGAGAGGCTGTGTTGACGCTTTTGTAGGATATTTTTGACAACTATGGCTATATAATCATTTTTGCATGTTTATTTTCCAATACATTGTTTGGACATGCAGCCATATATAATGTCTCTTATGCAATGGTCCTGCTCACTAACTATCTCTTTTTTGCTGTTGGTCTTCTCTTTTTTCTTTTTTGTGGCAATTATTCCCACAATCAGTATTGCAGCTGATTTACTATATTATAATTAATTGTTGATATTTCGCAAGCTTTTCTAACTAAATTATTTTAACATGACTAATTAAAAGTTATATTTTAAGTTGCTAAGGTTTGCATTTTAGATGCGGTTCTTTTTCTTTTTTTCCCAAATTGTTGCCCTCTGATAGCAATCTGGGATTGGTACTAATGTATATTTCTAAACCGCATTTTGCACCCATGTCTCTATAAATACTGCCAATACAGCCTACATAAAGAGAGAGACAGCAACTATTTTTCAATGCTGCTACACATTTTTTTGTTTCTCTCTCTGAGACTCTGTCTGTCAGCCCTGTCTAGGACTCCTGTGTTTGCGGTGTCTATCTGGAGTTTTCTTTTCTGCCTTGCCTTGAACTCTGTCCTATTTGGAAACCATTCTGGTTCGCTGTTTAGTAAACATCCCAGCACCTAGCCTTGGTTCACTTCTAACCCTGCACCTGCTCGCTGCGTGTTGCACGTGGATTTTGTGGTCAGCTGCACGCAGCTGTGTGTTTGTGCTGTTGGTAGACTCACGGTAAGATCTTTAGTGAGTATTACGGTGGTTCTTAGTAGTGGTAGCCACACTGGGCCGGATCCAGAACAACGCTTGTGAGCGAATTTACGTGTGGCGGAGATGTAAAATCGCGTTTTGGTAAGTACTGCGCATGCACACCATAGAAAATACACTCCGCAACGTAGCGTAAATGTGAACGTATGGGCCATTAACGTATGTGTCACGTAAAAACTTACGTGTGGGCATGCCAATATTACGATACTCAAAAATACGTCTGAAATACGCTATGTAGGCGGGGGTTTGTATTTAAAGTGTACAGTATGGGTGTGCTTAGCTGCGTAAATACGTGATGCTCATACGTATGTGAGCGGATGACTTCGGTTACGTGGGCAAAAGTTAAAGTAGGGTTCGGAAAGCGGATCTCGGACAAAATACGTATATTCAAAAGGTGTGCCAAGGGGGAGTGTATAGAAGGTACGCACGCGTAAATACGCTACGCGAGTAAATGTATTGCAAGCGGAGTTCTGGATCTACCCCACTGTTTGTATAGCTTCTTATTGGTACTATTATCTTGCCCTGTTAAGTCTTGGTGTGTAATTCTGAAGTTTACCTTGGTATCACCTGTTTGACTTCTGCTGTGACTAGCAGTGCTTCTCTGAGCTTTGTTTGCTATTGCCAGCTTGTCTGGTAATTTAGTGCAGTAGTAGAGACGTTTGTGGTGTAAGGTTTGTGTCAGTAGATTTTCCAGAGTCTTCTGGTAACTGTGCAAGCTTCCTGTTTGCCCCGCTAGCATCCAGTCCCGGTGTTGCTATTGGTTACTGCCATCTTTGCCAGAGTATCATCATTGTTGTGCAGCATATATCTAGTCCTGTCTGGTATGGTGCATTTAGTACTCAGCCTCTCAGTATTTGGCACTGTATATCCAGCCTTGAGAGTGCATAGCATTCTAACCCAGTCTTGTTGTTAGTGCATAGCAATTATACACTATCACATGTATGGACTAGATATCAATAATTTACCAAAGTTTTTTATTAAATGGTAGGATTATATTTCAATTATATTGTATATTTATTTATCACCATTTGATTCATTTTTTTATATTTTTTATGTTTTTCACGGGTTTATGGTCTAAAAAATATATATAATATACAAGATCTAATATTTATGTAATGATAGGTGTGATAAATTGGCTCGTTTATGGTGATTTGATTCACTAACTATATGTGGGATGGGTTCTTTAATATTTAATATTTAATATTAATTTATGTAAATTTGAGTATATATACGTGGTTATACACTTTATAGTTGTCCCATTGTCTCTTTAATTTCAGTTTTGATTTAATTCATCATATTATATTCAAATTGATTTACTCACATGGTCTGGCTAATAATCATAATTATATATGTTGGATAAGTTTAATTTCTTTATGGACATATTCCATTTTTGATGTCATGATTTATATGATAGGCCAATTCAGATGTCTATCTATTGCTGTCACCAATTACTGAAGAGGTGGTACTATTTAATGAGACACCTGTGTTGCACACAGGTGATGTCCTATGATTAAGCATCCTGGCGAAACGCGCGTTAGGACGGGAGAGTGGTTGTGCACAAACCCTCTCCATGCTTATGTAATGCCTACAACCCGTAATATAGCTTTAATTTACCCTGCAATTTGTTACTAATCCCTAGGCGGCCATAGCGGCACCAAGACGCTCTTTTTGTAGGATTGATGCAGTCTTTGGCTGCACAATTTAAATAGCGCTTACTTAACAGTCTCTGCACCAAGACGGGTGCTTAACCCGCTGAGTGACTGTTTGAATGGGACTTTCCCTTTTAGCAGTTTGCTAATATCTGACTTAAATAGTATAGCGCTATAGGCTGTACACTTGGAGCCGCTTACTGGACCATTGCATTTAATATTGGGGACCATATATTAACTAAGGATTTATTCCTTACTATCTTTGATATGATTTCTGTCCCCTAATAACCTAGTCCAGCATCATAGGCTTTATATTATTAACCACTTATACTAGACCAACAGACATATCAGGGACCCGTTGTCAGTTAAGGATTTTTTCTGGCAATTAATTAAATATTTTTTGGATCCCTGACACTTCAATTTTATTAGCCTGGATCCTTTTGATCTCATTGTGGTTAATATTTAAGGGTATAGATGATTTGGGTAATTGCAGTCAATTGTCATTGCCTTATGTTCCCAGCTTTGATTATTTTGGCAGGTGTCTGGTGGCGCATGCCTATTCACATCTAACTCTATTTCATTTCCTCTTTGACTGTAACTCCATCTGCATCCACACTCGGGATCATAAACATAACCCACGCGGTCTGTGCCCATCTATTACAGTCCCGCGTAACACACTGCTAATGACAACCTAAAACTATTATTGTATGGCAGTCACTAAAATGAATGTGTATTGTATGGCGACAACTAGGGTGCCGTGTGTATTGTATAGCAAAAACCAGGATGTAATGTGTATTGTATGCTGATAACTAGGAGGCAATGTGTATTGTATAGCGATAACTAGGATGAAATGTGTATTGTATGGTGATAACTAGGATGCAATATGTATTGTATGGTGATATAAAGGTGCAGTGTGTATGGTATGGCAATAGCTAGGATATAGTCTGTAAAAACAGGGTTAGCGCACACTTAAAAAATAGGCTAGGTGTCAAACTACACCGAGCTGCAGGACCTCAACTAACACTACTGCAATAGGTATACAGACATAAAGGGTGGATCTAGCGCTCAGTGGTAGGTGAGGAATTGGTGTAATAATCACTGGGGGTGTGGTGAGGTGCAAGTAGGAAATAGTCACTAATATCCAATAATATATAGTCAATAGTCAATAAATGGATAAATTGTCCTCAATCTTCAATAAAGTTCCAGTGTGTTGCAAGCCAATTGTAAACAGATGACAAATGCAGGCCGATGATGGAGAACAGAAAGAGAGAGAGAGAGAGAAGGGAGAAACAATAGTGCGGTAAATAGACAACGCTGATGAAATTAGCTGATTCCGTACTCACCCTGCTCTCCTCTTGAGGTAAGGTATATCAGAGATGTATGTGGGGGCCAGTCCTGGACGGGTTGTTGGCGTGGGTCTACAGCCTAGGTTTCCTCTTGCCGGGGAGACTCTCCTTACCCACGGGCGCGTCTGCTTGGAGGCTCCCTCATGCGTCACGTCAACTTGGATGGAGTGTCGGAGCGTCCACGTCACTGGAGGTGGTTCCCCGCTGCGGCAATGCTGCTCGTCTGCTGAGTGTGGTTATGGCTATGATTCCGTCTGCTGCTCACTGTTCCCGTCTATTCTGCTTCAGCGTTGTGGATGTAGAGCTGGTGTAGGCTGCTCTATACTCGTGGGCTCGCAATACGAATTAATAGTGGCTTCAGTTAGTGGTGGGGAATCCCTGGGGAGGGGATTCCCAAGTGCTTACGTCGCAGACTGCTGGATGGAGTCTCGGTATATGCGACAGGAGCAAGACTATCGGATGTATTATGTCTTGATTTATTACAATAAAATAAAATCTTTACATATGAAATAAAGGGGCTGATTCAGAGATGCGATTGCGAAAAGATCGCAAATATAATAAACGCATCTAAGGTTAAGATCTTAGCAGGTTCCAGCCCACTGCATAAAGAGTCACTCCCCTTGCAAACAGCGGTGGATCTTAAACTTAGACCCATTTCCATGCAAATCCTTAAGATCTTAAAGATTCGCAGCACTTAAGATCTTAAGTGCTTGCGATCGATTCACACTTGCGATCTTAGCGAATTTACGCTCCTAACCGCTACGTACATGGCGTTGCACTATTACTATGCATGCACAGTTTTGCGAATTTTCTAAGATCCTAAATATACGCTCCTAAGTGCCGTGGAAATCGTATCTCTGAATCAGGCCCAAAGAGTGCAAGTGGTCCCAATGCGTTTCATCACAATTTGTGACTTCCTCAGGGGTTTCATGGTACATGGGGTAGTGAGCTTTTATTGACTCTGGGGGTGGGTATGAGGGTAGGATGTCAATCAAATAGAAGGGGTTGGTCAAGGACACTGCTATTGCTGATTGCGTAATGGAGGGAGGGAGAGGGATGGGGTCATACTGTATATATGTCAAAAGGTAGTAGGAAAAATTAAATGAAATAATATAATAATATATTAATGATAAGAGGGCAGTGAGTGGGGTAGCAATGAGATAAATTGTAAAAGCATCAATTATAAATGTTCTTGCTTAGTCCAGAGTGAGGTCAATATCGAAACATCTTCATCACAGGGCATTTTGTATTTCCAGATTGATATTGAGACCTTTTGGTGTCAATGTCTTCATTAAGTAGATCCATTTGAGCTCTGCTCTGTTGATCTTTTTTGTGAAATCACCCCCTCTCCAATCTTTTTTAATTTTCTCTATCCCTATGAACCGTAAGGAACTGGGATCTTTGTTGTGTACCTCATTATAGTGGTGTGACATGCTATGTAGTGGGAACCCTTTTTTTTATGTTCCTCATGTGTTCACCTATGCAGATTTTTAATGGTCTCGTAGTTCTGCCTATATACTGATAGCCAGATGGGCATTCCAGAAGGTAAATTAAGTTCTTGGTGTGACATATGATACTATCCTTGATTTTGTAGATTTTGTGTTGTTTGAGGTGAATTCTCGTGTCGCTTTGGTGCAGTGATATCCTGCTATTTTGCAATTGATACATGACCCACAATGAAAGAATCCTAGTGTTTTTTGAGGAGCTTTTTGATTGCTTTGTTGTTGTCGTTATATTGTGTTATGAATGATATCTTGTTGTCCATGGGTTCCCTATTTTTATTTTTATATTTTTATTTTTATATTGTAGAAGATCTGCCCTGTCCATACCTTGTACTTTTACTCTTGCTGTTTCTACTTTGTTGCTTTCATATCCCTTTTCTACAAATTGCTTTTTTAAAACCTTGCTTTGTGTATGGTACTCCTCCAGTCTAGTGCAGTTACGTCTGATCCTGACAAATTGACCTAGTGGAATGTTGGCCAGCCAAGCTGTTTACATCTCCGGTTTTTTGATATGTGTTTTTTTTATATTTATCTTCTACAATATAAAAATAAAAATACAAATAAAAAAAGTTAACCCATGGACAACAAGATATCATTCATAACACAATATAACGACTCAAGATATCATTCATAACACAATATAACGACAACAACAAAGCAATCAAAAAGATCCTCAAAAAACACTGGGGTATATTAAAAAAGGATGATGTTTTAGGTGACCTAATAGGAGAAGAACCCACTGTAATTTTTAAGAAAGCTCCCAACATCAAGCAAAAACTCGTTTCTAACCACATTAGACCCACTAAGGACAAAATATGGCTAAACGGAACGACCGGCTTCTTTCATTGCTGGTCATGTATCAACTGCAAAATAGCAGGATATCACTGCACCAAAGCAGTGTCGATTTTGCATCGCGGGCCATGCAGCGGTCATTTTTTTAAAAAAAATTTCAAATTCATTAACAAGCGATTTTTTTCAATCTCAGGCGATGCTCCGCGATGTTTAAAGGGCTTAATCATGGTAATTTTCATTAGAAAATCACCACAATTAGCCCTATAACTAATCGCGGCAAATCGCCAGACATTGAAAAAAATCTAAGTGCTGCATGGCTGCAAGCTGTAGCCATGCTGTACTGATGGAACAACAAGGATCAGCAAAGCTGATCCTTGTAATTCTACCAGCACAACATGGTTACTCTTGTAATCATGCAGCACTGCGTGTACAGTGTAAAAAAAAACAAAAACAAATCACAAGCGACGATCAGGTCGCTAGGGGGCACTGTTTTTATACTACAGGTGACGTCAGAAACAGTAGAGGACCAATGTAACTGACGTGACGTGTAGTATAAAAACAGTGCCCCCTAGCGACTTGCTCTTCATAAAAAGAAGCCGCGATGGAGTAAGGAAGATCTCCTGCTTCGTGTCAACTGGAGAAGAGGATCCAAGCTGGAAGAAAACAGAAGAAGACATCTGAAAAAGAACATTTGAAAGCTTCCCAAGATGCGGACATCAAATAGTGAGTGTAAAAATATTTTATATTATTTTATACACACGATACATTGCACACACTTCACTTACATTAGGAGAGATGACCACCGAAGGTAAGTGCACTCATGTAGGGTACATTGTTAGTTAGGAAAATATTTTTTTACATGCATACTTTATTTTTACAATGTAGGGGTTAATGTATGTCTTGTGATTTTTTTTTTTTTTTTTTATACTGTACACGCAGCGCTGCATGATTACAAGTGTAACCATG
>WWET01000002.1:765006-778398 GCA_011038615.1 Limnodynastes dumerilii | reverse complement strand
TTTTTTGTTTTGCCAAAAGTCCCCCCCGGATTAAAAGCTTACAAGACTATTATTTTCAGGCCATATTAGGGGCATTTTTGGCATTTAATTTTTGGAGGGGGCATTATTTATCTATTTTATGTATATACCTGCATATGTGGCGATGTTTTTACTTTACTGAGGGGCATATGTGGCGATGTTTTTACTTTACCGAGGGGCATATGTGGTGATGTTTTTACTTTACTGAGGGGCATACGTGGCAATGTTTTTACTTTACTGAGGGGCATATATGGTGATGTTTTTACTTTACTGAGCGGCATATGTTGTGATGTTTTTACTTTACTGAGGGGCATATGTGGTGATGTTTTTACTTTACTGAGGGACATATGTGGTGATGTTTTTACTTTACTGAGGGGCATATGTGGTGATTTTTTTTTACTTTATTGAGGGGCATATTTGGCTAGGTATTTTATGTATGTTGTGCACGGGGGGAACAGGTTTTTTTTTAACTTTAAATTTTTTTTTTTAAATAGTCATTAAGGCTCCGACTAGTTTTTAACAAGTCAGATGTGCCTTGCACATCCGCATACTACTCTGAGTAGCACCTTACGTGCTATTCATAGTTGGCTATAGGATGCACGGAAGTGCATCCTTGAATAGCCCGTAGTCAAATTAGCAGGCACGGATCTCTGAATCCGGTCCTTTATTCTGAGTTTCACCAGATGACACATTTATTTGCTCAATGAAAAGGGTCATTCCACAGTAGGAACACACCTGGGACCAATACTTGACTGATTATATTTTGACATTTTGTTGCATCTATATCTGTTATATGCCTCCTAAGTAATTATAAGATAAGTAATAAATTCATTTCAAGTTCGGACTAGTTACATCAACATACTTTATTTGTAAATAAAGGTTTCTTTATATATAAATAAATATATTTTTATATGATTTTATATAATTGTATTCTTTGCATGCAATGCAAGGATATACCTTTGCTCTTGCTTACTTCACACAGATAGTGACTAGCTTTACTTACTCTGACGAAAGTGCTCTAGCAGCACCGAAACGGCTGTTGGGGACCGCCATGGCTTGCATGTGTGTGGATATATGATGCCTTTTTACACAGGACAACGGGCTCTCTATTTGGATGAGTATCAACTTTATATATATATTTTGCTATTTGAGCTTGCCTATGCCTGATTGGTTTATTGTTATGTCTTATGATGGCCATGGAACAACTTGTTTAGATTGAACTTATGTCATGATTTTCCACTGTGTGATTAACTGGTGCCTTTGGATTTATTGCGATGATATGACCATCGGTCAGAATTTTTGCATGAGGTATTTGTGGGTGTGCTGAGCAATGTGCTTGCAAGGCTATTTTCCCTGTTTAGCACAAAATACATATTTATATATAAATAAATATATTTTTTATATGATTTTATATAATTGTATTCTTTACATGCAGGGATATACCTTTGCTCTTGCTTACTTCACACAGATAGTGACTAGCTTTACTTTTATTATTTCATTTATTTAGACTTGGGCTGGGAGATGCCATTTCTGTTTGCAACAGATGAAATTTGACTCCCCTGAAATCAACATGGTTTTGCCCAGGAGTAAGTTTCCTCTTTTATTTTCCATCTCTGAAACAGGTTCTCTGCTTGTATGTAACGCCTTGTCGTATATAAGTGCCTAACCCAGCCCATACTGTACAATTTAAATGCCTCCCCCCACCCACAATGCATATTTTCGGATTGCGTGGAGATGACGCCCTATCATACAAGTTACATATGATCAGAGTTACGATGCATGCCATCTTCCGCGTATGCGCGGTGCATTCCCACAGCCAGATTTACGCATGCCACGTGCCTAAATTGCCTGCCGTTATTAATTCTGGATCAGGCCCCATGTCTTCTATGCTAGACAGAACACCTGTAATAAACTGTGTGTGTCGGAATGAACCAAGTAACTCCTACGTTATATTGTGGAGAAGTCTCTCAAGGAAGACAGACAACTGTTTTCTGATTGAAATCATTCTTTACTGTTTGATATTATTTGTTTCTTGCTTCTCTTGCAATGAAGAACTGGTTTTGTCGCACAAAGAATATTTTCTTATGAAGACAGTGAATAGTTTTCTCAGAGAATTTTAACAGAAAATTCTATATTGTAGATTTTAATCATACGTTAATATCAACATTCATTCAGACAACATTTTGCATACTATTCAATTAAATATTTCTCTAAAGATCTTTGTTATAAGCTTAACCTAAGAATTTATAAGAATTTTACTATAAAATGAATTAGCAAAATTCAGTTTAAACAATTGCAATCACAAATTTACTCTAAATTAGTCAGAGAAAAGGTTTTAAATAATCCCTATCATACCAATACAATTATTTAATTAAATAAACAGTTTCTAATAACAATATTCATGCTAGAACTCTCTGCTAATTAAGTATCAGTTTAGTAATAAACAAACAATTACTTTCTACTAGTTAGATAACAGGTTTTAGACAATATTAATCAAGCAGTTGCTTTCAGTTAATTAGATAACAGGTTTAGGCAGTACTGATCATGCAGTTACCATCAAATAGGAGAACAACAGTTTCATATAATAACACTTATGCAACAATGTACACCTTTCCTAAGCACGAGTCAATAGTTGCATGAAAACTTGTAACAGTCTGGTGTGGAAGATATGTATATATGGGTTCTTTTATATTCATAAACCCTGAGGGAAGAACTAACTATATTTACAGATTAGTTTACTTGCTGTGACACCCTGAATTGTCCACACCACCCAGTTTAGTCTTTTGAGTTTCCACCTTACACTTCTTTACTTCTAATTCTCTCCTCTCTCTACAAATCTATAGGTACTTTTGCCACTGTAAAGCCAATCTCTGCTTCCCAGCTATTCCGCCATTGACCTCTCCTTTACTTCTGTTGCCAGACACCTGTTACCACTGCTTTCTCTATCTCCTTAGCATCTCTTGATTTCAGCACTCGGCACCTCACCAACACCGCTCTCTCCAAATGTGCTTGTCTCTCTCACGGCTCTCTCCCAATGCGCGTGTCTCTCTCACGGCTCTCTCCCAATGCGCTTGTCTCTCTCACGACTCTCTCTCTCAATGCGCTTGTCTCTCTCACAGCTCTCAACTCTCGGCTCCTTCTCATTGCCCTCTGTCACTGCCGATATGTATCCTTATCATCAAACTGCTTCTTTCCACATCACAGGCTCGACTGCTCTCAACTTTCATTAATTCTCTCTGCAAAGTCTCAGCTCACCACTACAGCTTTTTCTCCTCCCAATACCTCAACTCTCTCCATCATCTCACCCGATCACACACACACTTCACCTCACAACTTCATGTACCTCACCAACTGCCACTTTTCCTCACAACCAAACTTTTTGGAGCTGCCTTGCTCTACCTAACATGTCCCTGTCAGTTGGTGGTTGCTAGCTAACCACCCACGTGCTGTCCTCACATGTCTCCCTTGTACCTGCTGCACCAGCCTGAACAGCATCCATATTTGGGGTATTACTCCTTTTAACACATCAGCCAATTAATATTCACAACGGTCACAAGTAGAAACCACGATCAATCAATGTCCAACAGTAACAAATACATATTGCAATCTGACTCTAACTGTGAAAGATCCTGTATTTATTACTTAATACTTGGCTAATTAGACAGCATTTGCCCCCACTTTCACTTCTAATCACAAGCACACAGCAGTTGTCAAGTTTACTTATGAACAAACAGTTTTTCTTTATACATGATACGATTTCAGATTCCTTCCCAGCTAATGTGAGTGACCTAGAAGAAGATACAGGTATGATTCCTGGCACATCCTGGATCTAGCACAGGACTGTAAATTAAAATAAAAAGATATTGCTCTGTCTGAAATAGCGAACCTTTTACAAATGTGATAATTTCATTTAACTCCAATTCCAGCCAAAAGTGCTCTTTATTTATTGTCTAATTTCCTTTCTGTATTTTGTATCCCTCAGTTGTGTGAAAATTTCCACATTATTCTTGTGGACCAGATTCAGCTTTTTGTACAACACTCTACTCATGCATGCAAAGTGCATTAAGAAACAATCTGGCCATGCATCTGGGTGATCTAATAGGAAAGCAGTCTGCCTCAGTAATTCCTCTGGCTTTTGACACTATCAACAGCTTCTTACATAGGTGTGGGTAGGTGTTTAGCATTATAATGTATTGTATAATGTATTGTATAATATATTGTATAGGAGAGGATCCTTAGCCCAACTGAATTCCCAATTTTTTTTTAAGTGTGACACTGCTGACATAAATCTGGGTGAGCAATGGGAGTGGATTCGTAGATCTGAACACAGCACAATGACATACCCTCCAACATAACCCTTTCCATTAGGTACACAATACTCTGCTCCTGAGTTTCCAACTGTCACTCATCTGGTTTTAATGAATTAATTCATGTTTGAAAAACATAGTTCTCTTCAACAATAGTTACCATAGTAACTGACAGTTGAAAGCTTAGGAGTGGAGCATTTTGTACCTAATGGAATGGGTCATGTTGAAGGGTCTGCAATTAGATCTTTTGATTTGGAGCAATATTATTGATGTATTTGCTGACATACTTATTATATAGTTATCATATAACAGATTGTTTGGGGATTATTTAGGTTTTATATAATGCACCTTGAAGAGGCGCAGCTAGGTCGATCGTCATGACAACTAAGGAGCAGCCGCTCTAATCCACCAGATAATATGTTGCACCAAGCAACTCTGCAGCTTTTTTGCACCTTCATGTAAGTATGTGTATATGTTACATTTTACTTTAAAGTAGCAGTGTGCTATTGAAATACTACTGAAACCATTATTTTTCTTATTACTAACTATAAGACTGGGGGCCAGATTTACTTAGCTGCTGGCTTGGAAAAGTGGAGATGTTGCCCATAGCAACCAATCAGATGCCAACTGACATTCTCTAGTATGTAATTATTAAATGAGATCTAGAATCTGATTGGTTGCTATGGGCAACATCTCCATTTTTCCAAATCCGCAGCTTAGTAAATCTGGCCCTGGGAGTAATTCGATAGGCAGGCTAATTGTTACAGTATCGTTGTATAAGTGTTTAATTCTGTAAAGTTGTCAGGCTGAACTTCCAGTGTCTATCATTACCTGAGCCTTTGAGAAAGGATGTCTCTCCTGAGAGACCCCAAATGTTGTAAGCTGATCTGAGCTGTTCTGCTTGTTTGTACAAGGCGCTGCACACTTATTCAGGAACAGCTGTGATTGTTTAGTTGGAATCAGTACAGGCGAGGATTTATTTTGTTTTGTTTTTTTAAATAAACCTATCTAAAGCTAGTTGTACCATACCCAAGTCTCCAGGAGTGTTTTGTGGAACAGTGCCTCTGTTTACACAGGAGATGGGGTTTCATTACCCGTCTTTTACAAAGGGAAGAATGATATGCATTGGTTAACTCAACATGTATTGCTTCATATGAAACTAACTTGCATCATTTTAATACAAAGTATTATATATATAATAGAAATAATTATGTATTTGGTAAGTGCAGATGAACCTGGACCTGAATTACAGTTAAGAAACTGCAGCTATTTGTGTGCATATTTTTAAGAATGGTTAAACTGCACAGGCGTAGTTCCCTTATTTACGTAATCTATGTAGGATTTAGGAATGGAGATCCATTAAGAGAGATCCTCAACCCCGCTCTTAATGAGATAAGTAAGATGGTTATGCCTGGCCAAACTAAGAAGAAAGTTAAGTAAAGTGAGTGGGGAGGGATTTAAATGGGACAGACAGGGAGTGGTTTACTAAGTACTTGCGTATTTTTGCTACTTAATAAGAGATACAGTATATAGCCTTCTTAAGTCAGTTAAGAACAACAAAAACGAGGGCGTGTCAAGTGTCAAGCATATAATTGAGAATCTGTTCCTTCTTATGTCTTTCTTAACTGCAATCCAGTTTCCTACATATTATATACATTACCGAAATTAATTTATATGCTGTACCTTGTTTGCAAGATTTTCTATTATTCATTTATTGTTAATATTCTACTATTGTCATATGTTAAAATGCAAAAAAAATGAGATTCAAGGAGTTAATCTATGAATGAAAACATAGTACTCAATTAGATCTTTGCCAATATGAGATTAAATTAGTAGGTATGTATCTGTCAACTATCATAACGAATAATGAGGTTCATCAAACTCTTATTACTTTTTCTTTTTTAGGACATTTTCTGTCACATTCAGATAGTGTCAAATTATTTTTCTGTGCAGTAGGCGAGAATATTACTGTCTTGCATCAAAAATAGATTCACCTTGGGTTGCAGTGATTCAACCAAATTATAAGCTGTCATCTAATGATTTTGCTAATCTTTGACAGATTGTAATCAATCTAGACAAGATATTTTGTTCATCTAAATTATATTAAGTAACTATATTGTTCTTAAATATTCCAATGTTCTACATTAAGCATCATAAACATATGCAGTATATTGAGTAGTCTGCTTAACAAATGCATTCTTTTATTATTTAAGAGACATTATTTGAAATGGAAAACATATAACAAAATTTTTTATATATATAATTACAAAATAAATAAAATTTGGAGCTTCATTTATGAAACATATGTTCATGTATATTTTTATTGCATGAAAAGTTATTTATATTTACAAATCCACAATCACCATGAAAAACTAGTATATGTTTCTAACTAAATATCTATCTATCTATCTATCTATCTATCTATCTATCTATCTATCTATCTATCTATCTATCTATCTGCTACTAAAAATCTAAAGTACCTGTTAAAAACCCTAAAGGACTTTTCAGTTCCATCAGTTGTATCCATGGTGTACAAAGCTGATGCTTTTCTAATATTACCATAATATGCAGGAAACAGCACACTTTACACTGTTTCCCGTGCTCATGGTTAGCTATGGTTGCTCTATGGCACTCGTAAATGGGAGCAGGTCAGGGGAGAGGACCAGAGAAGTAGGTGTGGATCATATAGGCCCTGATTCACACTTAAGAAGCTTGTGTGTAGTAGGTCATTTATGCAATCTACGCTCCAGTTAGGTACATAGATTTCCTCCATGCGTACGATCTTTAAAGACAGCACAGAGTAGTTTAAGATGAAAGAGGTAGAGTAATGCCACCTCAGGGTTTTCTGGGGAAGAATTGGGAAGAGGAAGGGATTTAGATTAGCTGAGGAGGAGAGTAGAGGCAATGGGCCTGATTCAGAGGCTGAAAATAAGAACTTAAAGTTACACCTGGGCAAAACCATGTTGATTTCAGGGGGAGTCAAGTTAATTTTATTCTATGCATGCAGGGAGAATGCTTTGCTTTTACTTATTGCACACAGATACCTGATCAGCTTCACTTTTAAACTGCTAATTAGACTTGAGCTGGGAAACATCACCTTTTAACTATAATAATGTTGCAACAAATGAAATTTGACTCCCCTGAAATCAACATGGTTTAGCCCAGGTGTAACTTTAAGTTCTTATTTTCAATCTCTGAATCAGGGCCAATGTCTGTACGGACACTCGTAAGTGCCATAAGGCACCTAAAAACGAGGGCCGTGTTAGGGGCTGATAGAGTCAGTTAGGTGCGGATCTGTCCGCACCTAACTCACTCTTAACTGTGAATACGGTCCATAGAGTGGCCTTCCATCACCCGCATTGAATGCGGGATCCTGCAGGGATCCGGCATCAAATTTCTGCTGCCACTGTGCTCAGGGCTATGAGTGCAGAGGCACTGGAAGTCTGGATTTGGTTTATTATACTTTTTAAACCAATATATAGATTTAAGGCATTTCTATAGAATGTTAATAATAACCCATTCAAATAGTCCCTTTATACCTTTTATGTACTGTTATGTACTGTTATGTTATGTTATGTTATGTTATGTTATGTTATCTTGTCTTATCTTATCTTATCTACAGAATAAATAACCTTCTTATATCAATGATTTGAGACATATAAATTTAATTAGCATATGCCTTAACTGGGGTTTGGATGCAGGGTTCTAGAATCTGGCAAACCGACAATACTTGTTAAACCTTTGATCAATGTACATATAAAAGAAAATGTGTTTATACTGAAATGGTTGGAAAGTGTAGGGGAGGAAAGTGTAGAATATGCATCGCTGATAAATATTCTTGTGTGCTGAAAAATGTTCCATAGGTTGGTAATTTATCAAGGGTAATCAAATGTTTTGTAACTAGGGACCAACAATATCCCTAAAATGTACATCCCACATTGTAATCCAAGAAAAAAAATCTTAATATTTGACATATCTCATAAGTTATAGAAAGTCGGTTTTGGCTGCTTTTATTTGTTTTTTTGCATAATATCTTTACTAAATTTACTTTAAATAAAGAAAATATATTTTTAAAATATTTAAAAAAATATGATTTTTTTAAAGGGCATAATAAAAGAAAAATGTTGAAATAAATAAAATGCATTTGTCAAACATACATCTGAATCTGAAAAAAACACAATAATGAACAATTCCCACCCTAACATTGGGCAACTTTCCAAGTTTAGTTACAAAACTGAAGACCTACATCAATTAGCTGAACAAAAAGGAACAGATGTTCAAGTCCACCGTGAAACTGACAGCAATGTTTCTACATTACAGGAGATGTTACACATTGTATGAAGCCTTATTGTGAATTCCAGTCTCAGCATTTGGCAAATGGTTTGCTTATGTCATTAACATAGAATTAGTTAGGAGTGTGAAATATAGCAATAAAAACAATGTGTAAACATTAGAAACACCAACAACTAAATGCCATATGTATCAGAATGTTTCAGTTTAGTCATGATTTTATTTATACTGTAAAAAAGTTTACTATGATTATGTTAAATGTAGATACTGAAATATATAGCAGTAAATGTTTACCCATGAGCAAAGATAATGGGCCGGATCTAGAATAGCGCCATCACCTCTCACATAGAAGCATTTGCTCTGAGGGCCCTACCTTAAAACTGCCACCTGTGTCTACATTTAAAATGTTGATACCATAGAAACCTGGATTGTAACAAGGGTACTTAGCTTGCATTCATTGTATTATCAGCATATCTCCCCTAGTTGGAAAACACTCCCTTGTGGTAAGTCTGGATCTGGTCCAATATTCCTAATTACATTTTTTCTGCTAATGGAGCATTAATTAGTACATGAAGAGTAAAAGTGGCTCACAGTTAGAAGAATTCCATAAGCAAGAATATCCATGTGTTGTTGAAAGTCAATAGTGGATGAAACATTGCAAATTAAATAAAATCTGTTTTATGGAAGAGGTATTCCATTATACCAGTATACCAGTATAAGTGATAGTCCATGAAGGTGATGTTGAAGAACGTTGAACAAAGAAAAGGGGCCAGCTAGGATGATGAAGAGTTCCTTGTGAATACCCAATGGTTTTTTAAACTGAAAATCAGTCGGAGGCTTAGGCACAATGGATAGTGTAGTTTTCAGAATGAATTAATAAAGTATACTTATGACTAACTAATTGTTCCCAAACTGATGTATTTTTCTTTTTCAATCAGAGGATTCTCAGTAGAAACAAATATAGCATTATACAAAAAAGGGGAGAAGGGCTAAATTGGTGCTTAAATTAAACAATAATGCTGTGAATAATAAGCCAGTAGAGCTGCTCCACAAGGATGACTAGTCCATATCAGAAACAACAAAAAAAGAGGCAAGAGCGCTAATACTAGTTTATTTTATTAAAACTTATTAAAAAATTCAAATTGCTGAATATAAGTATCCAAAATCCAATACAGCCATATATAACATGTTGTAAATACTAATCTTTAGCTCCTACTGATAACCATATAGTCAGTAAGAAACAATGTAACTGCACTTTTACAGAGTGAAAGACAAAATAATCCTTCATGCAACAATAATACAATGTTGCTGGAATCTTAATCACTTGGCAGAATATCAGGAGTTCATATATTGCAAAGGAGGAATCCCGGTTATATATATATATAGGATTGGACCCCTTGCAGGTTAAGAGAGACCATCGAGCTTGGCGAGGGTTGGCACATTGAGCAATCTTGAAATGCAGCAGGTTTTTGTGGTCGGTGAAAACGATGATGGGATGAGCTGCTCCCTCCAAGAGATATCTCCATTCTTGAAGAGCCAATTTCATGGCGAGTATCTCTTTCTCACCTATGTTGTAGTTCTTCTCTGCATGTAGGAATTTTTTAGAAAACAACCCACATGGGTGAGTTTGTCCATCTGAGAACTTTTGTGACAGAATTGCTCCAACACCCTCAGATGAGGCGTCAACCTCCAGGAGGAATGGCAAGGTGGTATCAGGTTGTCTGAGTATTGGAGCGGAAATGAAGGCTTCCTTCAACTGGTGGAAAGCTTGCTGACTCGACGTTGATTATTTCGCAGCATTGGACCCCTTGCGGGTTAAGGAAGTGATGGGAGAAATGACAGTAGAGTAATGCAGGATAAAGCGGTAGAAATTGGCAAAGCCAATGAATCTCTGGATGCTTCGTAAGGTTGTAGGCTGTGGCCAATCCAAGATTGCCTGAACTTTAACTGGGTCCATTTGGATATGGGTCCCAGACAAGATGAAACCAAGAAACGGAATACTGTCAGTTTCAAATGTGCATTTCTCTAGCTTGCAGTAGAGACGGTTATTCCGCAGGCGAGTCAGAACTTCTTTAACCATCAGACGGTGAGTAGTCAGATCTTGGGAGAAAATCAATATATCATCTAGATATACCACCACTGAAATGTTCAGGAGATCTCGAAAGATTTCATTTACAAACCCTTGGAAGATGGCGGGGCGTTCCACTCGTCTCCTCTCCGAATCCGAATCAAGTTGTATGCCCCTCTAAGATCCAGTTTCGTGAAGACCGTTGATCCCTTGATTCGCTCAAACATTTCAGGTATTAAGGGCAAAGGATACCGGTTTTTAATTGTGATGGCATATAATCCCCAGTAGTCAATACATGGACGGAGCCCCCTGTCTTTCTTCTTTACAAAAAAGAAGCCGGCACCGGCAGGAGAGAAAGAGGGACGGATGAAGCCCCTGGCGAGGTTTTCCTGAATGTACTTGGTCATGGCTTGAGTTTCAGGTAGAGACAATGGATAGGTTCTTCCTCTTGGAGGCGAAGTTCCAGCCACAAGATCTATGGGGCAGTACCAAGGACGGTGTGGTAGTAAGATTTTGGCTGACTGTTTGCTAAAAAATTCTTGGTATTGCTCAGGTAAGTAGAGAGATTACTCAGTCTTGGTGAGACGGTGGGGTTTCACTTGAGAAAGACAGTTTTTAAAACAGTAGCTGCTCCAGTGTATGATCTCTGAGGAGCACCAATCCACATGAGGATTGTGCCAAGGATAACTGGGAAGGTGGTCTTGGATAGCACTAGGAATCGGATGGTCTCCTTGTGGAGAATTCCTGTCTGAAGTTTCATTGGACGAGTTTGGTGAGTAATGGTGCCACCTGGAATTCGGCTACCATCTACGGCTGTAAGATAGGTAGGTACAGAAAGTTGCTCAGTAGGAATTTTTAGTATCCCCACGGTGTCAAGAGAGATTAAAATTTTCTGCAGCTCCAGAATCTAGAAGGCTGGTGTGTACAGAGTCCAGAGACAAGACAATGGGTAAGGTGCAATCTTTGGTTGTGGAGGAGCGAAGTGGCACTCCTAACTTAAGCTCCTCAAGCACTCATTTCCTGGGTGCTTGGGACATTGTAGGCGGAGATGTCCAGATTCCCCGCAATAGAAACATAGGTTGTTTTTGTACATCTTTGACGTTTCTGGTCAGTGATTCATGACTTCTCTAATTGCATAGGTTGTTCGGTCAGAGGAGGTGAGTTTCTAGAACGAATGAGCAGAGGAGTCCTAGGTTGGTAGCCCGCTTTCCTTTCGGAGGCTCTTACACATTGACGAATGTCCACACGTGTACAGGTAGTAATTCATTCATTCAAGATAGTCGGTAACTGGGAAGAAATTAAATTATCTGTAATACGGTCTGCCAAACCATGAAAGAATATTGATATAAGAGCTTCCTCTCCCTATGACAATTCGGAAGAGAGGGTCCGGAATAGCACAACATACTGACCCACGGTCAGATCCTTCTGGCGTAGACGCAGAATGTCGGTGGCGGCAGAAGTAGAACGCCCTGGGGTGTCGAAGATGACCCGGAAAGTGTCCAGGAAGCTTTCTAGATTGGAAAGCATAGGGTCATTCTTCTCCAGAAGAGGGGAGACCCAATCCAATGCCTGTCCACAGAGTAGAGAGGTGATTTATGCCACTTTAATGCTGTCAGATGGAAAATTCTCCGTTTGGAGTTTAAAGTGGATTAGACACAGATTTAGAAAACCTCGGCATAGTTTGGGAGTCCCATCGTACTTGACTGGAGTAGATAGTGGTATACTTGGATTACCAGAAGAATTTCCAGACGAAGAAGCAGGATTTTGGTGCATTACTGTGTGTTGGAATGCTCCAACTTGATTTGCCAACTCATGAAGACAGGTCACCACTTGTCCTATGGTAACTTCCTGTCGCTCAATTCTGTCAGCAATATTAGGCATTGTTCCCTGGGGGTTTACCCCGGCTGGATCCATCGGGCCAGAACAAACTGTTACGTTCAAGGGGTTGGTGTGAATTGGAAGTTAGCCGGTTTAATGTAGGACTGGTGCATACAGAAATAAACAGTAAATAATAGCAATGAACAGTCTTGAAAGAAAGCAGTGCAATGGGGCAAAGCATAATTGGGGTACACGTGGTATGGACAGTTTTAGAGGAAGTTGTGCGAACTTGGCACACTTGACAAGAGTGGCAAGGTTGCTGGACCGGACTTGACCAGATTGCTGGACCGGACTTCACAAGGTTCTTGACCGGACTAGACAAGGTTGCTGGACCGGACTTGACAAGGTTGCTGGATCGGACTTGACAAGGTTGCTGGACCGAACTTGACAAGGTTGCTGGACAGGACTGGAGTTGCAGACAGGACCGGACTGGAGTTGCAGGCAGGACCGGAGTTGCAGGCAGGACCGGAGTTGCAGACAGGACTGGACTGGAGTTGCAGGCAGGACCGGACTGGAGTTGCAGGCAGGACCAGACTGGAGTTGCAGGCAGGACCGGACTGGAGTTACAGATAGGACCGGACTGGAGTTGCAGACAGGACCGGATCAGACCAGGCAATGGACCAGGCAGGACCAGTGTCAGACCAGGCAATGGATAAGGCAGGACCAGGATCAGGATAGCAAGCTGGATCAGGATAGCAAGCTGGATCAGGATCAGAGCACTAGATGCAGCAGAACCAGGCACCTAGGAAGACTAGTTGTTCTGGCAATGCATGGACTGTGCAAAGGGTTTAAATAGCCCACCCAGTGCACAGATTGGCTGGAGGAATCATG
>WWET01000002.1:747545-764870 GCA_011038615.1 Limnodynastes dumerilii | reverse complement strand
ATTTACTTATATTTAACTGTATTGGTTGTTTTTCTTTTATTTTTAAAAGTATTATTTTGTAAATGTTTTATGAAAGTCTCTATGTGTAGTGGATCATTGTATTTCTACCTTCATGCAGTATGTATTTATGTGTATTGTAAAATATGTCATGATTATTCTTATTTCAAGTTTTTTTAATGGTTACTTTTGGGTACATATGTTAATGAGAGTATGTGCTGTTTTTAGATATAAACATATCTTTACTTATCCAAAACCTAATCAGTGCATTTAGTTACGTATTTTTGAATCATAAGCAATTTTATGCACCTAAACGCACGGCCGATTCACAGCTAATAAAGTCAGCACGTACCTAATTATATGCAGGACAGACTTACATCTGTATGTAGCACTCCCGACACAGGAGGAGTGGTTAACTGGCTTCATTCTTTTCTCTGAATCTGTATTCCGGATTTTTGGCATGCGTTTATTTAGGTAAGTTCGCAATTTTACTCTTAAGTGTGAATCAGGTCCAATATGTTTATTCTGCAGTGTGAAGTAATTCGGGCAAATCAGGCAACATTTGAGATCAGTGAAGGTATGACCAAACCATTCAGAAGATGGATGCTGTAACTCTGCGGGTTACTTTTATTGTGCTATGATTGGCTACTAGAAACATAGAAACATAGAAAATGATGGCAGATAAAAGCCACATAGCCCATCCAGTCTGCCAGTTGTTTATTTTAAACTAATAATAAAAAGGGGAAAATTAGGGAAAAGAGGGGAATACAGAACTGTATATATTTCACAAAGAGTTTGGAAATGTCAAGAATTGAAAATTGGGAAAGTAGTGACCAAGGTGCAATTCTATTGCGTAGAAAGAATTATATATAAAAGAATAAATGTGAAGGAACTCAAAGAGATCCCTACACATAAGAGCAAAGCAATTTTGAATGCACACTTTAATTAACCAGAATGAGCTGAGGCAAGTATCATTGGAAAGTTAAAATTTAACTTTTAATTGGATACATAGTTAAGACACGGGACAATTTGTCCTATTTTACTAGAAAAGTTTTTTTTTTTTAAAAGAAGAACAAAGCACCAAATACACAGCAGACAATATTGCATTTGAGTAACTGCAACACGCAGTAACACACTGAGCAAGTACAGATAAAGCACTGGCGAAATAAATAAAAGAAATGTACACAAATATGCACCTTGGTCACTACTTTACCAATTTTCAATTCTTGACATTTCCAAACTCTTTGTGAAATATATACAGTTCTGTATTCCCCTCTTTTCCCTAATTTTCCCCTTTTTATTATTAGTTTAAAATAAACAACTGGCAGACTGGATGGGCTATGTGGCTTTTATCTGCCATCATTTTCTATGTTTCTATGTTTCTAGTAGCCAATCATAGCACAATAAAAGTAACCCGCAGAGTTACAGCATCCATCTTCTGAATGGTTTGGTCATACCTTCACTGATCTCAAATGTTGCCTGATTTGCCCGAATTACTTCACACTGCAGAATAAACATATTGGACCTGATTCACACTTAAGAGTAAAATTGCGAACTTACCTAAATAAACGCATGCCAAAAATCCGGAATACAGATTCAGAGAAAAGAATGAAGCCAGTTAACCACTCCTCCTGTGTCGGGAGTGCTACATACAGATGTAAGTCTGTCCTGCATATAATTAGGTACGTGCTGACTTTATTAGCTGTGAATCGGCCGTGCGTTTAGGTGCATAAAATTGCTTATGATTCAAAAATACGTAACTAAATGCACTGATTAGGTTTTGGATAAGTAAAGATATGTTTATATCTAAAAACAGCACATACTCTCATTAACATATGTACCCAAAAGTAACCATTAAAAAAACTTGAAATAAGAATAATCATGACATATTTTACAATACACATAAATACATACTGCATGAAGGTAGAAATACAATGATCCACTACACATAGAGACATAATCATAAATAGAAGTAAATGTAATGGTGTTTGTTCACAAAATTGAAAGTAAATTAAAGTTCTTAATAAACCTTCACAAACTAAACAAAAATAATGGCAACTTTACAAGGTTAAAGTTTTGCACAAAATGTGAAATCAGCATAAGATTAAATAAACGAGCCTTTATTTGTTTAATAAATTGATTAAAAACACACAGCAGGTGTGGGCTGTACTAAGTAAGAGAAAATGCATGGCCTCACAGCAAACAATACAGTTCATCAACTTATGAGTGGTCGAGGGCTACCTTCACTTTTCCCGTGCGTATGTTAGTTTCCGCAAGGCTCTCCTGTGTGAATCGGTCCTAACTCTGTTGGCATGCCCATACTGTACATTAGTAGCCCGTGTGCTGCTCATTTGCATTAAGAGTCTTGCTCCTCTAGCCACGCATGCGTGACTCGTTCCGTGCCGATGTGAGCATCAGTCCTAAGTCTGACGTCCGTGTATGTGAATCAGTCAGCCATGGTTTCTGTGCGTATATTTGGGTTCTGGGCATGCGCAGTTTAACTGATTGTAAAAATATATGCACAGAGATTCTGCAATTACTGAAGTGTAAATACGGTCCATTGTCATTGATAAAAAGATTTAGATTTCACAAAATGTATATTTACAAATAACTTTATATTGCTGTTTCACAGAATGGTGACACACTTAATAATAGTTGCATTGGAACTTCACACTTATACTTACAACTACTTTTATCAAAATAAATAAAAGAAACCAAAATGTTATTATTTGTATGTTATTATTTTTCTTGATGTTACTTATATACTAAATAAATTGCATATATTGATTTGAGATAATTGTCTACATTAATTTATACAAACACATACTACAATGCATTTTCCTCAGTTTATTAGACTACAGAAAAAAATAGGAAGTCAAAACAAGTACTATGTCACTAGAGAGTAATTACTAGGAACTTCTAATTCATAATTATCTAATAACCTCATAAAGAAATAATTACAACACTTAATTGGCCAAATGAATGAAATGCAATTAACAATAACAGTGGCAATTACTTGATATTTTCTGAGAGCATATTATAAAGTACAACAAGATTTATGTTGCATGATAAATGCTAGTCATGTGGATAAGTGAATCAAATTTGTTTGTCATATTAAGAAGGGCAAGTAGCAATTCAGATGGTGCATAGACTTCTTGGCTCTTACAAATTCTCACTGTCAATTGCCAACAATAGGCATAATGCCAACAAAATCCCATTGCAAGCACAAAGGGATTAACAAATCATGTGGCAGAGTTCAGGCTTCAAACACTGCTTAATCATGAGTCGATAATTTGCAGGAGCCTAGTAGATCTTGTTTTTGTAACTTGTTATTTCTCTTACAGGTCTAACATATGAACAGAGATAAGTATCATAAGTGATATTGATATATTTAACAAATAAGACAGATAAACAGATGAACCACTGTAGAGGCCAAATTCTTCCAATATACATTTAGATAATTCTAGAGTACACATTTTATATCATATTAAAATCTGTTGTTAGTAATGTACAGCAACTTAACCTTAAACTAGTTGAACTTTTATTAAATTTACTACGAATAAAGGCCTATTGTGTACATGAAAGCTCAACTAGATAGAGGAACATTTTTTTTAGCCATGTAAATTATCTCTGATATATTTTGATTGACTGGGGTTCTTACTGGCATAGTGATGCCTGTCTAACGGGCATCTTGAGAATTAAATAACATATATATATATATATATATATATATGCCATTCTGCTCCTCACCATTATACACATGCGCAGTAGTGTTCACTCTATTGCACCGCTACTGCGCATGGGCTGGGAGCAGAATATATATATAGCCGGTGCAGCGAAACGCGCGTAGAGGTAAGGGGATTCCGAGGTGCACCTAGGTCTCCCTATTTTTACGTTTCTCCACATCTCCTTGAGTATATTTGTCTTTTCTACTAAAGCAATTACATTGGGCACTTGCAGCGTAGGCAGGGACTACTAAGCTCACCTTTTGGAGAGCAAAGATCCGCCATGAGGCAGCAGGCACACTTCCAGGCTAAGTGTTCCTTATTGATTCTAGTTGTAGGGAGGTTACATTTATAGCTTATCCCTTTATTTTGGATTGTCCCTCATACACATATATATTTTTGGTAGCATAAACTGGATGTGCTATATATGCTTCCCTTTATACTGTATAACCTTACATATGGTGCATTATCACTGTGTCTATTTATGTTAAGCTTTTCACCCTCACTACCTATATATGTTATATGGTAAAGTAGAGAGCCGCACTAATCCACATAACAACATATATAGCTGTAAGAATGAACAGGTGCCACCCTGGATCCTCCTACACATTAATTAGACCCAAGAAAAAAGTGGAAAAAGTTAGTGTTACACGCCTTTTTCCACTTTTTTCTTGGGTCTATGTTATATGGTATATGTTTTACTTTTGCTGCTGTTGTCTTGCTAAATACTAGATATATATTTTTTGCTATATTTATATTTTTTTATTTTTCCATTTTTGGCTTATGATATATTTAAAGTGTGATGTGGATTATTTTAATATGCTTTTAATACGAATTAAGTAAAAGTTAAGTTTTATTTTTTTTCCTGCTGGTTATACTTGCTATGAACAACATTTATTTACTTGCTACTAGGAACTATGTTTTAAGAGTGTGCATTGGTCAATTGGTTCAACTGTGCTACTCTTGAGTTTATTTTGTTGTGTATATTCTACAGAACCATTTTGTGATAGCACCTCCCCTAAATATTGGGTATACCGTATTAGATTGATATTTTCTATACTTACCTTCACCGTCTATTTATATGACTGTGCAACTTCTTCTCTACAAATATTTATATATATAATCAATCCTAAACTGCAAATATGCTTTTTAACATATTTAGATATTTTCATTTTGTTACATGCTATCCAGATTAGTGACATATTTCCACTGCAACTATTAATGTAATTTTGTTGGTGAGTACATTTGGAACCTATGTAGGAGATACAACTGAATGTGCCTATGGAGTACATGCGTTATAAATGCCTCATGTAGATACGTCACATATATACACATAGCGGGCCGCTGAATATGCATATGGAGTATATGCGTTATAAATGCCTCATGTAGATACGTCACATATATACACATAGCGGGCCGTATGCGGGTCTTTAAAACATCGTATACGCAATCTACATTGCAAGAAGTAACGTAGATTACGTTACAAAATTACTGCGCATGCGCAGTAGCACTTTTCTGAATACTCCGGTTGCATTGCATTTGCAATACGGCCCAGCGTGTGGATCTAGATTTGTACCAATTTGAGTGGCACTCAAAGGATTCCAATGCTTTAGTTTTAATCACAAATACTCTTCAAATATAATAAATTGTATGTGAAACAGTGAAGCAAATAAATAACTTACCCCATAGTTCTGGACTGTGGGAGCTGGCCCATTTGGAAAGCCAAGCACATGTGGAGTAAAGGTGACATCACAGGACACTGCCCCAATGGCCCTGCTGATGCCTGTAAACAAACAAGAGCAGTGGGTCAGTGAAGTGGTCACAGTGAGCGCTTAGCATGTAGACCACACAAATATACATTCATTCAAAATATAGACATATGCCCAGTGGTTATACAGGCTACTAAATAAATGAATGGAGATTAATACTTCTAATGCCTCCTTAACAACAGTGATCCAGGTAGGGGAGAGGTAGTCTTAAAGGCTGTCAGGCTATGGTGTACATAACCAGTTACAGTCTGCAGCCCAAAAATAGTATTATAGAAATACTGCTTCTATTTTACAAATACTATTATTGCGAAAATTTGGTGAATAAATGGGTAAGCTTGCCATTCAGTATGCTTACCCATTTATTCATTCAGAAACCACCGCCACCCCGCCGCACACTACAGTGTCTTAGGGTTGGGCTGCAGGGTTAGGTTAAGAATTAGGGTAAGAGTTGTGGTTAGATTCTCTTCTGTGAGGCAGAAGCAATCGGAAAATGTCCTTTTTTTTAAAAAAAAAAAGGGCTATTAGAGTGGGCGACCTACATCCTTTTTTTGGGTGGGGTAAGGATTAGGGGAAGAGTTGTGGTTAGATTCTCTTCTGTGAGGCAGAAACAATCGGAAAATGTCCTTTTTAAAAAAAAAAAAAAAAAAGGGCTATTAGAGGTGGCGACCTACATCCTTTTTTTGGGTGAAAAAAATTTTATTTTTTATTTTTCAGAAAAGTATTGTTACAAACACATCCATAGACATTGAATGTTCCAGAACATACTGGCAACGAGAGACAGTAATAACAGCTATGTCAGATCAATATAAACAACAAATACAAAAATAGGGAAAATCAAAACAGAAGAACAATAGAGAAAAGAAAAGAACAAATACACAAAGCTAATATAAAGCACAGTTAAGGTTGTTTCACATTAAGAAGGCATGTTAAGATTCCTCAGAGAATTAGCATATATAAATGAGTATCGTCTCACAAGACGGTTATAACATATAACATAAACCCTAAGCATATTTGAGCTTATGAAAATCTTATATTAATACAGTATATAGCTATGAAATACATAGTGAATTACATGTCAGAGGACAGTGTTTCCAGTTGTCTGTATAGAAACCAAGTAGTAGATTCAAAGATTTTAAATATATGCGACTATGTTTCTGCATCAAGGTGATGTATATATTTACACAATTTTTTTTATAAAACTTCTCCACTCCTTTCTCAATGTCAGGCAAGGTAGCTCTTCTGTAAAAATATAAAAATTCGAACATAATATGTTTGACCGTGGCAAGGAATGGTGGGATAGATTCATTCCAGCAAGTAAGGATGATTTTTTTTTGTACCATGACAATAGGCCTGATTCAGACTTAAGAAGGTGCTTAAAATAAGACAGGAAAGTCACTCCTGGGCTAAACCATATTGATTGCAGGGGAGACATATTTCTTCTGTTGTAAGTAGTGTAAGAGTTGAGAGGTGGTGTTTCCTATTCCGAGTCTAAATAATAGTGTAATAGTAAAGCTGGTCAGTATCTGTGTGCAGTAAGCAATTCAAAGATATATCACTGCATGCAAAGAATACAATTTACTTGACTCCCCCTGCAATTAACATGGTTTAGCCCAGGAGTGACTTTCCTCTCTCTTAAGCACCTTCTTAAGTCGAATCAGGCACAATAATTGTAATTATAGTTATCAGAGCATTTTTTTCTTCCCCTAGATCCCAGTTCTTAAAGTTTCCTATCAGCATAGCCAAAGGGTGTCTCTGGATCCTGACTCCACATACATCGTTTATAAATTTGCCCCCTTGTTCCAGAACCTTACTATTTTACAACAACTCCAAAAGTTATGGAAGAAAGTGGTATTAGTTTGCTTACATACATTGCTTGCATGTGCAGTACCATTTTTGTGCACACTTCCGCACGTAATAGAAGTTGGCACATTTACTTGAGTGTTAATCAGGCCAATGTTAGACCAGTTCAGGATAAGTGGTTATGAATGGCCACAAGTGTTTAGCTACATGATGAGAGGTTTCACTAGTGGTATCAAATGAGTTCCACAAACATACTAGTAGGTTAATTGGCTGCTGACTAAATTAACCCTAGTGTGTGTGTATGTGTGTATGTATGTGTTAGGGGCCTTAGTATGTAGCTCCATTATGGGCAGAGACTGATGTGAATGTCTAATGTTCTCTGTAAAGTGCTGTGGAAAATTTGTGGTGCTATATAAATTGATAATATAAAGTGTTAATAATAATAATAATAATAATAATAATAATAATACCTGCATTAGTACTTGTTGTATGGACGTTTTAACTTTAGGGTTAAATGTTTCAGTCCTGGGGATTCATCTAATTTTCTTTTTAAGATGGCGTAGGTAATTCAAATCGTAACCCTTTTTTCACAATTTTTTTTATAATATCGTACATTTGTGTTTCCCACCTTGTTGTATCACTGGGGACACCATGAACACATTTGTGAATAAGGCAGTCCATTTTTAAGGGCTAGAAGATAATGCAACCGAGCATGTAAAATATTATTACGATCTGTGGGTTTATGGTTTTACCTTTTATTAAATTGATCAAGAAACAATAGATGGAAGATGGATTGATGGAAAATGTTAATTTATTAGCTGTTGCTTTCTGGTTGCACTCATCAAATAACCTTGAATTCGGCCATTGCTTTGGCCGAAACGCGTTGGTTGACTCTGCATTTTTATTTTTATCTACACATCCTATCTGGATCGTTCCCGCTAAACCTGCGGCTGTCCTGAGTGAGACATTATACACTCAAAAGCCTTTAATTACATTATTACATGTCTGTACAGATTGTAAGTACAATTTATTTCTTCTTTTATCGATTCCAATAAAGAATTACACTATTGCCACCTGGCCTCCTTGTCCCCTTGTACCCGCATGCATTCAGCACAGCTGTCACGCACAAGCACAGAGGAAACGAGGCTTGGAGACCGGAGACTGGCTACACGGCACGCCGACAGAAAAAATCCACGTGCAGTAGACGCTGATCCTCAACAAGGGTAATTATACTTCACAGCATCACTGAAACCCTGCGGAACATCGAAAGCCTCAAACAGGACTTGGGCTGAAAGAACCCTGGACAGCAACTGCAGTTTGAACAGAAAAATCTGAAAACCAACAAACTGTGAGCTATCCCCATTGAACTGCTTTGAACTGATTACCTAAGTGTTTAATTATAGAGACTACCTTCTGAAGTACACTTACCTACAGGAAACCTTACAAGGGTTTCATTTGTTCTCAGTAAGAACACAAGGTTTTGTTTTTTATTTAAACCATATTCCTTTATTATTGGTTTTACTCATCAAATAATAATTGACATAAACTATCAAAATTAAAATGAGATCTTTCATTTAAATTGGACATTTAAATAACAATAGCATTTGCACCACCTTACATTTGCACCATTTACATAGTTTAATATGATTAAAGTGAAACGGTCTCCATCTTGTATGTGTCCATGATCCAGCCATCTTAAATTCTCCCTCCTGCATGTGTCTAGCCTTTTTAAATCCCTTCCCCCTTATTTGTCTCCAAACTTCCCTTCACCAGCTATCCCATCTCTCTCTTATATGTCTCTAGATATCTTCCTCCTTGTATGTCTTCAGCCATCCCTTCTCCCCTTGTATGTATATAGTCATCTATTCTTATCCTTGTATGTCTGCAGCCAGCCTTTCAGCCAATTCTGTCTCAATTCATTCTTTTAGTCCCATATACAGTATGTCTCTAGCCATACTTTCAGTCCCCTTGTATGTATCCAACCATCCTGTCAGCCCCCTTGTGTGTTTCCAGTCATCCTTTTAGCTGTCTTTTGTGTCTCCATCCATCCCTTTATCCTCCTTGTATATCTCCAAGCATCAACCCACTTGTATGTAGTCAGCGGTATGCATATACACTTAGAACATCTAATTTCCGACAATGATACAGCCAACAGTAGTATTGTGGCTGTATCAGTACCAGACATAGTTGCAATACAGAAAATGTCCTATAAAGAATGGTTATTTGGAATGGCCCTATTTCAACAATTATCCTTTCCCAGTAGGAGAGGTTAGGGTTAGGCTACAGGACAGGGAGGATTAGGGTTAGGCCTGTCACCATTTGAATTCTTCGACAGTCCTCCCAGCACTGTCATTATGCTTTCTTCAAGGAGAAGTCTTGCAAGAACTTCCTGTCGCAAATCAGCAGTTCTAATCGGCAAACCACACCCTTTTGTATGTCTGGAGCCATCACCCCAGCCCACTTGTATATCTGCAGTCATTCTTTTACCCCCTTGTATGTCTACTGCCATCCTTTCAGCCCCTTTGTATGTCTTCAACCTCCTTGTATGTCTCCAGCCATCCTTTCCCCCCTTTTGTATGTTTCCAGCCATATTTTACCCCCTTGTTTGTCTATAGCAATACTTTCCCTTACTACCTTTGCTGATGTCCCAGAAAGTCTCTTTTTGTGCTCTCTTTTGCGGCTTACCCTTGGCTCAACAAATAACACTTGAATTCACACCTATTTCCTCTGATGAGAGCTGCTTCAGCTGAGCTGCATGCTGAGACACAGATATAGTGCTTGGCTCTTGCAAATAATGCAATGGGCCATCCACCCACACACTGAATCTGTATTGTAGTTGCAGTCGTAGTTAACGGCTGTGGCTGCAGTCATAGTTAACAGCTGTGGTTGCACAACTACATAAATGGTGGTCATACTTTGCAGTTCACCAAAGTGGTGGCACTTTCATCCCCTTTGAGACTGAGACCCCTGGTGCAAATATACTGCTTGGCTAAACCATTTTGCAATTCAAGGGGTGCTAATTAATATGAATTATTTAGCATAAAGGGAAAAAAAAATTGCACGTAGAACACGTTCTACACTTGCATCTTTTTTTTACCTTAAAAAAGGTATAAGCACAGCGGAACTCAGTAAAAAAAAGTCGGATACAATGTACTCACAAGTATTCGTATGTGACACGTTGCGAATCCTTATTTCTTGAGTTGTTATTTTTTAAATAATAAAGAAACTAATTTCCCTCCCCACCGCTATATAAAATCCAGTTGTAACTACAGGGCTTGTTGATGCTTGTAGTGCTACAAGCACCAGCATGCTCAGGGATGCCAGGCATGCTAGCGCTTGGAGAACCATAAGCATGCCTAGCCATCAAGGGTCCTGCCGCACCATCCTAATGTTCCCAATAGATATTAAATAAAAGTTAGGGCCGGTCGTTATATGTAAAAAAACAAAACAAAACTTTCAATACAGTAAAAAAAAATTCAAAAAAACCACACTTACCACACTTTTCTGGGATCCAGTCTTGTAAGCTTTGTAATCCTGGGGGAAGGCTCTTGCCAAAAAACAAAAAAAACATTTGGGCACTTCACAAAACATATATAATCCAGTGACAGTTGAATTGTTATTAGTGCTGGGATGCCCCCCCCCCCAGCATGCCCTGGCATCTACAAGCATCAGCATGTCCTGTAGTGACGTTTTAGGTTATTTATTTTATTTATTATTTATAGCAGGAGGGAAAGTTATAAATGTAAAAGTGTTTATGTGGTTGTTTTTTTTAAAATAACTTTTACAGTATTTTTTTTTATTTTACAGATTTGGGTGTCCTGCTCCTTCTGCTTACACCATCCCCTGGGATGGTGTAAGCGTAAGGCAGATGTGCAGGCACCGTACAGCACCGCACCTAATATATAAATGAGAAATTAATTTAAATATCGTGGAACTCCCAGATGCAAACACAGATGGATGGGTACACTTGCGCCTGTCTTTTTGTGCTCGCTCCTGTTGTGAGCATGCACAGTGCTCATTTTGGTTGCGCTTCTGCATGGAAAAAAGACAGAAGCGCAGCTCTGAATCCGAGCCAGTACCTTTTTTTGTTTTTTTATTTTTTAATCTAATATATTTTCAGTTTAAATGTTAACTATATTTAAAATAAAAACATAACATTAATTATGTAGGCCATTTAAGTTGTAAACATGAGCGCGCACACTGTACCAACTGTGGCAGCAGCTGCGCGGATTACTTACATTATGAAAGTAATGTATAGTCGGCTGCATTGGGACTATTATATATACTGTGGAAATGTGACTATGCATCTATGCAATTCAGAATTGTGTTAACGGACCAGATTCAGAGTTACATGCATATGCGATGCGGAATGGCACATGCTAATTTGACTACGGATGCACGTAGGGTGCTACTTCAGAGTAGTATGCGGATGTGCAAGGCAAGGTGTAAAAATCCTTAATTGCTACGACTGTAGGTTTTTTTTAACAATTGTAAAAAAAACCCTTTCCCCGCTGCCGCAACTTGTATAAAAAATTAACCCCTACCTACACCGCCGCCGCAACCTATGTTAAAAAAAAATAAAATAAAGTACAGGCAGACAGGGCATGCTGCCGCAAGTAGAACTACCAGCGCAAACATGCCCATAAATAACAAGGCATGCTTGCTCTAGTAGAACTACTACCGCCAGCTTGCCCTGCCAGCCACGGCCCGCTGCACTATAAAAATTGCCCCCAGCATAATCCAGTAACCATAGCTTGCACAATAAAACAAAATATCTACTGTACGCCGCAAAAAACATTAACCTGTACATTCCACATAATAAAAAAATATCTACTGTACAACGCAAAAAAACATTAACCTGTGCATCCCACAATACTGAAAATATCTGCTGTAACCAGCATGATATTTGAGACACTGTCCAAAGGGTATAAATATACCCCAATGACCCTGTCATTAGCGTCGGGATGTCCTGCTTGGGCATGTTCTGGTAGTTCTACTTGCGCCAGCATGCCCCGTCAGCCTGGACTTTATTTATTTATTTTTTTAAGATAGGTTGCGGCACCGAGGTAGGCGGGGGAAAGGGTTAATTTTTAACTAAAAACTTTACCACTTTCTTTTTTTTTGGCAGCTCCAGTGAGCTGCCCCTACACTTACACCATCCCTGAGATGGTGGAAGCGTAGGGCTTGTTAAGCAACCACCGGACTGCCGTGCACAGAATATTTAAATGAGAAAAGTGGAGCTTTTCTCATTTAAATATTCAGGAAAACCCCTTTTTGCTGCCGGAATCGTATGCTTGCGGATACACTAAACTCCGCTAGCAATACGACTTCCTTGCACTTTTTGCACATGCGCAGTTTTTTAAAAAAGCAGCACATCCGTGTGATTTTCACACAGATGCGCTACTCTGAATTCGGTCCTCTGATACTGTGTTTCGCATGCACAAAAGTTTAACTGAAAAATCAGTCGGAAACCTAAAGCGCTTGCAGATATTTTGCTGTAAAGTACCATTTCTAAATTGGCCACATTACTTCAGTCCTTCTTCTTGAGAAACAGATAAAAATATATATTAACATAGGCATACACACAAATGAAAATACATGTGTATATGTATGTTATTGCATCTCAATATATAGATATTTTTTAAGCTACTTGAATTTGTAGCACTGAACACTATTTTGCATTGCATGTATTTGAAATAATCAAATATGTATATACCTTTAGTAGCTATCATTGTTCTAATGTCGTTTTCTAAAATAGACATCATCATTGTTATTTGTGCAATGCAGTTTTCTACAAGAGAATAATTAATAGTTTAAATACTAAACACCCACAGCTACATTTTACAACAATATAAATGCATTCCTCTTTCTTGTTATCCTTGGTTGCCAGGGAACTGAGAGAGAGAAATATGTGTGATATTATATGATTGTATCTGTTAGCAGGCACCATTAATTATGCATGCCTTCTGACCATTTGTGTACCAATCATACATATTTTTCAAGTGCCAATCCTATGAATAAAGGCTAATGAAGACCTCAAGTAATCAGTAACCTGAGACCTTCAATCAATTACATTCTAATAGACTGCAATCTATGCATCATTTGCAAAAAAAATAAAAAAATAACCCAATAATCAGAAAGTATTTCCAGATTGTGATATTTCAGTTTTTCCATCAACCTTCCAGTATAATATCTTATTACTTAAATTATCTAGTTTGTGTGACATATTCCTAACTGAATAAGGTATGTATTATTTATTAATTATAAAGACCACCCTTCCTTACAAGAAATGCATCTTCTGCTTTCAAAAATAAAAGGGTCAGATTTTGAGTGGTTAATCAGATTGTACACTGTTGATGTGATTCATATTGGGTATTATAGCACCAGAAATCTATACTTTTGGCAAAATGGTGATTAGTAAGACATAGGCCCAGATTCAGAGCTACACTTTCATCTTTTTCAGACGGAAGCGCAGCCAAAATGAGCTTTGTGCATGCTCACAACAGGAGTGCGCACAGAAAGACGGGGGCAAGTATGCCCATCCGTCTGTGTTCCCAACCAACAGCACTGCGTCTGCGGAACTGGGAGTTCCACAGGTGCAATAATAAAAATTATTAATTTATTAATAAATAAATAAAAATTAAACACATACTGGGTCATATTTATACTCGGTCAGTTCCCACGCTGGACGTGGGAACTGACTGACGGTATAAATATGACCTATTGACAGTAGAACTGTCATTAGCACTGGGATGTCATAGCAGGACATGTTTAGCGTTGTCCCCCAATGCATTTATTTTGGCATTAAGAATGGTGCGGCAGACTCTGGATGGACGGGCATTCTGGTGCTAGGGTTCTCCAAGCACCAGCATGCCCTGGTATCCTTGGGCATGCTGGTGCTAGTAGTGAGAAAAACACCCCTTTTCTCATTTAAATATTATGGAACGCCTGATATAGAGCTGCACTTTTGTTTTCGTTTTTCATGTGAAAGCACAGTGGGAAGTCGCACTGCGCATGCCCATAACAGGAGTTTCTGTGGAAACATGCAACTCTGGATCTGACACACAACGCTTGCTTGCGCATTAAACTCTGAATCAGGTCCACTAAAAGTTATTTGATTACTTCTCATGTGATCATGCAATTACCTGTGAGAAAGAACAATCACACTTAAACTGGCCACACACTAGAGCGATTATCGCTCCCAGCGTGTGGTTGCCAATAAACGGGACGATTTTCCCCTGGGGAAAGGTCCCGATATCGGCACTATACACAGCAGAGGCTGGGGGCGATAATCTCTGCTGGAGAGACTGCAGCCAGCCTATGGGCTGGCTACAGTCTCTCTCTGATTGGCTGGGTCTCCTGTCAATCTTGATAGGAGACCCATGCAGCCAACTTATTGGTTGGCTGTAAAAAAAAAATTCTCAATGGAAAAAAAAATCACAGGCTGCTGCACGGTGCCCTCTCTCCCTCTGTCTGGGCATTCAGCACTGGATACCCAGACAGAGGGAGACAGGACACAGCGTCTATCCAGCAGTCATTTTACACAGAGGGAGGGAGGGCAGAGCACTAGGTACCTCCAAAAATCGCAGCTAGGGTTCGATTATCACTCAGGAATTCCAAAAGATGCGATAATCGGGCCCTAGCGTTTTTGGATGGTTTTATCGTCGTTTTGAAAAAAATATGCACCATACACTAGTGCGATATTTGGCCCAATCCACGATAATCGTGCGTTTGGGCCAATAATCGCTCTAGTGTGTGGACAGCTTTACAATTGAAGATCTGAGCAACATAAATATCCATAGGACAGTATCAGGCCACCAAATTTGATTTTAGACTTTGCTAGGTGCTTTAGTTTTAGAAGAAGCAGTGGAGAATTAGGCAACAGAGTTGAGAAGAGATGGTATGATATGGTATAGTAGTAGAAGCAGGGAGTATCCATTATTACGAACCATCTGCAATGGCTTGTAGCCTGGGATCCCAGATGTTGCTAGGCTGCTGGGACTCTCAGCAGTCATTGGTACCAGTAGTCAAGTTGTCTAGCTGTCAGAAAGCTTTCTCTGTTTACGGGCTGCCCACCTGTGGACCTGAGGTCTGGCTGCTGCTAGTCAACCATGACACTCACTGTTAGTAGCCAGCTTTCTGGTTGCTAGGCAGCCAGAATGCATAAGTGCTCCTAGGTGGAAGAAGCACTGAGTGATCCCTGCTGAGTTATTAGTCTATTGTATTTAGAAGGATGATCCAATAACTTTTCCTATTGGTTAGCCTCCCTATAAATAGCCAACAGTGGCACTCTGCTTCTGCAAGTTATAGTGTAAGCTACCAACTCCTGCATTTATGCAGTTCTTGCTTGCGATGATTGCAGTGTACCTTGTTCTTTGTTATGTCTAGCCCCATTTTGCTATTGTTCTGTTCTCTGTTCTTTCTTCTCTTCTTGTTTTGCCTTCCTTTGTTTTCCCTCTTATTTCTTTGACCTCTCTTTGTTTTTTTTCAGCCCTCGCTCCTTGGCTCTTTTACTTCTCCTAGTCTTCCCTTCCTTATGCCCCTGTTTATTTATTCCCTTTTATTGTGCTTTTCCATTCTGCACTACTCCTGTTGCACTTTTGTGCTCTGCATGTAAACAGTGGTTGGACAATGAATTTATTACTTTCTATAACCTTAAGTTTAAATAAACTTTTTTTTAGAATATACTGTACATCCGCTAGTACTTGGTTGGGCCACTCTTGGCTTTGATAACAGCTTTTACTCGGAGTGGCATAATTTCAATATGTTTCTTAGCTAACTCTAAAAATTATTTATTTATTGCCCAACCACTGTATAATTTCTAAGCCTTCCTTTGATTCTTCCTTTGATTGCACTGTTCCATCTTGTGTTTAGTCTGTTGTTCTGCACAGTTTCTATCTTCCGCTTCTCTCCGAGTTCAGAAGCCCAGTGGGTAGGATTAATGATTTCACTTCTTCAAGGGGATCCTCAATCCTGGGCCTTCAATCTGAGCCATAGTCATCCAGCCATGCAGTCAGAGGCTAAAATTCTGAATCTCAGACAGGGCCTTTACTTTGCAGCTGGAATGTTTGGGAATTTCTGGTGACTATAAGGATTCACTAGTTTAGATCCCTAGCCCCAAGAGTCTAGAAGATCTGATGTCTTCAGTCATTAAACTAGACAGATGCATTTCTGAATGTAGAGCTGAAGAGAGGCCCACATGTACATTTGAAACACCACAGATGGCATCTGATTAAGTGGACTATCTTGGCCTGTTACTGTATTTTGGAGCAAAGGGACATTTTGTGATCTTGTGTCCCATTAAGCGTTCCAAGTCTTGAATTCTGAGAAAAGACAAGTCCTAGAGGAGTTGGAGGGGATCCAGCTTGACATTAAACTTGTCTCCTTTAAAAATGCTATCCTTGTACCAATTATTCTTGTCTTCAAAAACCATTCCACTACAGCTTTTCTCGATAGCAGGGCAGCAGAAAACCTTTTTCCTGATTAAATGTCCCTCTGCTGTCCAGATTCAGGGGTACCCCTGGTTAGATAAACATAACCCAACCATCAAGAGTGAGATTATTTCTTGGAGTAGAGCTTGTTCCACTTATTATCAGAAGATGCCTATTGGCTCTGTTTTCATTGAAGACTTCAAAATATTGGTCCCTTATAGGGAATATTTGAATGTGTTCTCTAAATCAGTTGCAGACTTCCTGTACACAGACCTCCTGTTTGCACTATTGAGTTGTTCCTGGAGATATGTACCGGATAGATACGCCAGGTGGGGTACAGAAAATGAGGGATGATCTAGGTAGACTGGAGGAATGGTCAAGAGTGTGGCAACTGCAGTTTAATGCCAAAAAATGCAAAATCATGCACTTGGGGCACAAAAACCCAAAGGCTCAATATTTCCTTAATGGCATTACATTAGAATCTACCGAGGAGGAAAGGGATCTAGGAGTCATTATTTCCAGTAACTTAAAGGTAGCCAATCAATGTAAAAAAGCAATGAGAAAGGCAAGTCAGATGCTTGGTTGCATAGGGAGAGGAATTAG
>WWET01000002.1:711279-747076 GCA_011038615.1 Limnodynastes dumerilii | reverse complement strand
GTAATAGAACACGAGGGCATGGATATAAACTGGAGGGTGGTAGATTCAAAGGAAATGTGCGGAAAAATTACTTCACTGAAAGGGGGATAGATAAGTGGAATATTCTCCTATTTGAGGTGGTTGAGGCCAATACAGTAGAACAATTTAAACATGCTTGGGATAAATATAAGGGTATCCTAAATTGTAAACCAAATTGAGGGTAAATATTGTCTAGGGCCAGTATAGTTTTCAATAAACAAATGGGCAGACTAGATGGGCAATGTGGCTCTTATCTGCCGTCACTTTCTATGTTTCTATGTAACCTATAGCACATTTGTATTCATTGTGAAAACCGTAGTCTTAAGCCAATAATGAGTATCCAGCTAAGAGATTTATTCATCCATTCAAGTCTTGTTAGAGCGGTGTTTTTGTTGGTAAAAAAGATGGAAGTCTAAGATAATTAGTATAAGATTATTCTGAAAAATATTTACCTAATTGCGCTCATTACACTTGTTTGATCAACTCAAAGGAGCAGTCATTTTTCCCAAGATCGATTTTAATAGAGCCTATAATTTGTTAAATTAGGATTAGGAAGGGAGGAAGGGAGATGAATAGAAGACTGCTTTCAACAATCTAAACATTATGAATATTTGGATGGCATTCGGTCTGTAATATGCCGGCAGTCTTCCATGATTTTATTAATGGCATTCTTTGAGAATACCTGGGGAAATTTGTAGTGGTATATCTGGACGACATTCTAATTTACCTTCCCTCCCCAGAAGAACACTAACTCAATGTGTGCCAGGGTTTATGGAAGCTGCAGAAGAACAACCTTTATGTTAAGCCTGAGAAATGTAAATTTGAAGTCACTTAGGTCATCTTTTTAGGTTATGTTATTTCAGCCAAATTTTTCCCCATGGACAATGCTAAGGTTCAAGCAATCTTGAATCTTGAATGGATTTCCATAGTACTATTGAAGATTTATTCTTTGTTTTTCTTTGATTATTTCACCCATTATCGATTTAATAAAGAAGGGGGCTAATATAGTCATTTAGCCTTCAGAAGTTATAGGAGAATTTGCACCTTTAAAAAAAAAGTCCCATGACAGCATAACCCTCAATTACCTTTTATGATTCAAATGGATGCTTCAGATGTGGGAGATGACACGGCTGTGCTCTGTACCACAGCTTCCTTCTCGAGCATAATGCTTCTTCTGCTCTGTTCTCTGATGGTCCTCACTTATGACCTTCATACCAGACTACTGGCATTCCAAGATCAGAAACCAATTGAGAAACCCAGTTAAGTTCTCTTTGTCTCTTAACAGCTGAGTAGAGCTGCTCTTAAGGAATCGCATGAAAGCCAATCTTCAGGAAACCCAGGAATTCACAAGACTCTTAACCTCCTTTTTCGCTCAGTGTGGTGGTCAATACTTGTTTTTTTCCTTTATGAGATACATGCATCAATCTACTTATTTATAAAAGTATCTTGTGCACTGATATTTGTGGTTCATGTGTACTATTTTATTTATATACTTATCAAAAGTATAAGTTTTTCTGCTAGTTGCTGGTTTTGATCCGCAACAGTAAATTAGATTACAGTGGTACCTTCACTTATGAGTTTAATTCGTTCCGTTACTGAGCTTGTAACTCAAGTTGCTCTTATCTTAAATCAAATTTCCCCATTGAAATGAATTGAAATGCCATTAATCCATTCCAGCACCCAAAATGCCACCCCGGTATTTTTTTGTTATGTGTTTTTAAATAAGAAAAATCATAAATAACCAATAATGTATAACAACATCATCCCCCAAATTCGTTCCGTTACTGAGCTTGTAACTCAAGTTGCTCTTATCTTAAATCAAATTTCCCCATTGAAATGAATTGAAATGCCATTAATCCATTCCAGCACCCAAAATGCCACCGCGGTATTTTTTTGTTACGTGTTTTTAAATAAGAAAAATGATAAATAACCAATAATGTATAACAACATCATCCCCCATCATGTCTGTCCAGCACCCAGCATGTCTGTCCAGCATACATCATCCCCCATCATGTCCAGAACCCAGCATCCCCCATCATGTCTGTCCAGCACCCAGCATCCAGCATCCCCCATTATCCCCATCATGTCTGCCCAGCACCCATGTTCCCATCATGTCTGCACTAATGCAGGTCAATGGAAGTACTACTATGAATGCTAGTTAATATGCATGTTTTTTTTAGGCAGGGGGGAGAGGATCTTGTGGAGGGAGAATTACAGTACTTACTTTTGAATTCTTGTCTTCTCCCGTCTCCTGCCTCTCCTACGTGGAAGGCTCTGCTTGATTGACGCTGATGTGACCTCAGGTCACTCCAGCGTTAGGGGGAGGCACAGCTGCACTGCATCTGTCTGTCACACAGGCAGAGCAGAAATGAATGGACGCTGCTGTGAAGCTCTGTAAGCCTCTGAAGCCTGCTCGTAACTCAAATTTTTGCTTGCATTACAAAGCAAAAAAACTATTGAGTGATAACTCGTATCTCAGAAAACTCGTACGTTGGTTTACTCGTATGTCAAGGTATTACTGTATACTGAATTTGGACCACCTGGTATACTTCAGGAGTGTGCATCTCTAAACTGGCTCCCTTTCTGGCCATGTCTTGGACCCCTTTTTGTTCTTTACTGTAAGTTTGAACCAGGGTTGATAATTTGTTCCAGTTGGAACCTCTATTATATAAATTGACTGTGCAAATACATGTTTTTGTGTGTGCACCAGAGGGTTTGGCTAGCTACATGTCACATCAGACTCAGGCAACTGTCGAGGAAATTTGGTCCCAGATTCATCGGTCCTTTCAGAACCTTGAGGAAAGTTAATCTGATGACATTCAAGTTGCAGCTTCCCAGAAATCTGAAGATACCAAATTCTTGGGTATGTCCCACCAAGGACTTTATGTGTTAGACCATAAGCATGTCATTAGGTCATACAGGATGTTCCAGTGACATCTGCCTGGAAAAGCATTTCTGGGTTAAATTCTACCTCCACAGGGGACACTCAGGAGTTGAGTGAGTTAAGGCACCGTTGTCCATTTTATTTGCTCCCTATTGTCCACTGTTGAGCTCTACCAGACGGCTAGGAGATGTATCCAGTAGGGAGTACACACTGTGGACATAGGGATGGGGGGGGGGGCTGGGACATGGGGATGGGGGGGGGGGGCTGGATAGTGTGAGGAGCCCACCAATCACAACTTCAATGCTGTTATTCTTATATGTTGGAGAATAAACCTGTTTGGCTCCATGTCTGAGTAATCTGAAGAACCTGTATCCTCACAACTCCCTTCTCCACAGCCTGATCCTAAGACTTCCTTCCCCGCAGCCTAACCCTAAGACTCCCTTCCCCACAGCCTGACCCTGAGATTCCCCTTCCCTGCAGCCTGACCCTTAGATTTCCTTACCCACAGCCTGACCCTAAGACTTTCCTCCCCGCAGTCTACCCCTAAGACTCTTCTCCCCACAGCTTAACTCTAGGACCCCAATAGACTCCTACCCTAAAACTCCATATAGAGTCCCCTGTAATACTCACTTGTCCAGACGGTCTGCTGTGGTGTACTGGGTCCGGAGGCAATTTCAGAATTAATAAATGGGTAAGTATGCCGATCTGAATACTTACCCATTCATTAATAAGATCTTCTAATTAGCACTATTTTCAAAATAGAGACAGACGAAAATTAGCTATCGCCTGTCTATATTTTGGAAACAGCACTTTCTGTACGGAGACTGTGGTCCGAATTCACAACACTATATTTTTTTTCTTACGTACATAGTTATCCGTTTTTAGCTATTACGCATGAGTAGTACTATTTTATGCTATCTACATAGCGCTTCATTATACAGATTGCATATATGCACAATGTCAGGGACCCCCAGTAGCTTATGATGATGTGATGTGCCATGGGGTGAAATATGGCCCCGTTGTATGCTTATGCCTTCATGTTTAATATAGGGCAAACAACAAGGGATGCACTATGAATATACCACTAGGGTTTTATTAAAATAAATATAAATGTTTAGACAAACATAATATCAATTCACAACAATGACATTCAATAGATATAAAACATATAATAAAATAAACTATATAGCAGCTCAATTGTATCAATCAATGTGGCCCCCTTTGTTGATTTAACCAACTTATGACTAATTCCCTCTGGTTATTCCTAAATCATTAATACTAAAAGTCGAAATGACCAATAATGGTCTAAGTGTGAATAGATTATCCACTACCACATACAGATATATGAACAGTTCAGTGTCTGAAATATGGTTCTCACGATATTTGAGACACTGTCCAAAGGGTATAAATATACCCCAATGACAGTGACCCTGTCATTAGCGTCGGGATGTCCTGCTTGCATGACATGGTTTGCGTCGTCTCTTAAGGGTTTTTTATTTTCCAAGACACCCCCCCAGAATTAAGAGCTTACAAGACTGGACCACAGCAGAGCAGGTAAGTATGTTTTAAAATTTATTTTTAATTAACTTTTGTGTATTTTTTGGACATTTTGACATATTAGACCTTAGAGTTAGCGGACATTTATGACGGGGACAGTTGTAAAGATTCAGTATTTTGGTATGTCCTGTTTTACTTATTTTGCACGGTACAGTAGATATTTTTGATTATGGTGGTATGTATTGGTTACTGTCTTTTGCAGGGTACAGTAGATATTTTTGATTATGGTGGTATGTATTGGTTACTGTATTTTGTGGGGTACAGTAGATATTTTTGATTATGGTGGTATGTATTGGTTACTGTCTTTTGCGGGGTACAGTAGATATTTTTCTTATTGTGCACAATATGGTTAATGGATTATGCTGGGGGCAATTTTTGCAGCGGGCCGTGGCTGGCAGGGCATGCTGGCTGTAGTAGTTCTACTAGCGCAAGCATGGCTTGTTATTCATGGGCATGCTTGCACTGGTAGTCTCACTTGCGGCAGAATGACCTGTAGGCCTGTACTGTATTTATTTATTTTTTTAACATAGGTTGCGGAGGCGGAGTAGGCGGGGGAAGGGGTTAATTTTTAACTGTTAAATGTTTTTTTTTCCCCAAAAGCGGTACTTTTCTCATTTAAATATTCTGGAACCCCTCTTTTTCCACACGGAATCGTATGCTGGCGGATACACTAAACTCCGCCAGCAATACAACTTCCTTGCGCTTTTAACGCATGCGCAGTTTTTAAAAAAAAGCAGCGCATCCTTGTGATTTTCACACGGATGCGCTAATCTGAATCCAGTCCATGATCCCCAGGTTCGTTTCGAAATCAGATGTTTGGATAAATCCACAGATGTACATATAATGCAGTTGTTAGGTTGCCTGTATCCCCACATTTCTTTCCATTATTGCACATGCTGCAGACCACCTGTGTATCTCACAGGTTAACCCCTTCCAACTACACTGAGCATTTATATTATTATTTGTCCACTATTGCTGCACATAGTGCAGATTACCTGTGTGCTCAACAGGTTAATCCTTCCCAGCTATAACATGCATTTATATTATTATTTGTCCATCATTGCAGCACATAGTGCATATTACCTGTGTGCTCAACAGGTTAACCCTTCCCAGGTATACCATGCATTTATATTATTATTTGTCCACCATTGCTGCACACAGTGCAGATTACTTGTGTACCTAACAGGTTTAGCTTTCCTAGCCACACTCAGCATTTAATTATTATTTGTCCTCTATTACTGCACATAGTGCAGATTACCTGTGAGCCAAACAGGTTAACCCTTTGAATACCACTCGATGGTTAGATTCCGCCCCCTGGAGATTCTGCACATATTGTGCAACACCTGGGTGCACATGATACCTTCATCCAGTTTCCAGTTTCCATTTAGAGGTCTGCAGATCTCGGGATCTGGGCCCAAACAACTGGACATTGCTACATCTTCTAGTGATCCCATACAGGGAAGGGGAGACCACCAGAGGGGATGTTTTATAGTTTTAATTAAAATGATTTAATTTAGTGTTTTATATGCATGTGAAAAAAGGTTTATACAGTAATGCACTAGCATTTCTTTGTTTTATTTTGTGTTTTTCTACATGTGGTACTGAATTAATGAATGGGAGCAAAGCTAGATCTCCAAATTTGGATCTCCAATAACTGCATTTCAAAGGAGCACTTCTATTATCTATTGCAGAAGCCAAACAAGAACCTGTGCTCAAATCCCAATATTCAGTAAAGGCAGGTAACACCAGTTCAGATACAGGTGATTAAGGCAGCAGCAAAAATAGAGGTGATTAAGGAACCATGTAAAGCAAGGTACAGACAAACCAAGGTATAAACCAGGTAAAGTACAGAAAAGGTCTGCAGAAAGGTCAAGTAACAGACAATGAATAATCAAGGTGCAATCTACATAGGTATATAGAGCTGGAATTACAGTAGATACTAACAATATGACCATCAGGGAGTTATAGACTCGCTATTAAGTAGAAAGAGCAACTAATCTTCTACTGTGAACCATACAAGCCTACCTGCACTTATTGTTGAGAATCCCGGGTGCTAGACAACAGCTGGGACCGCTGACATTAGTTTGTACTGAGTGGCATGTTAAAACATACAGACAACTGACTGCATCTGTAAATAGGCGCTGAACGTCTTGGCTGTCTAGTAATAGCCAGGATGATTCATAGTTAACCGCTGTGAGATGCAGCAGCTCGTAACATGTTTAGTTCATTTTCTTTAATCTTGATGTAAAAGAAGAAAAGGTGATCTAGTTATTTTATAAACACACTGTAAAAAAAATTAAATGGTCTAACCACTTCCTCGTGTGATGAAGTAAAGAATCTATGTAAAAAATATTTTAATAATTGGATTAAATAAAGTACAACAGCATGTTATGTGTTAAGGACCAAGTTATTTGTATTATCGTAACAGCATTTCACACAGCTGTCTGTGTGTATACATAAAACACACTATCAAGTGGTCTGGACACTAATGTTGATCTTTTTGCTGAATTCAAATGATCCCTGCAGGCAACCAACAACTGGTAGATCTGTAGAATGTGCTCTTTGAACTGTACAAAAGCCTTCAGCCTTCCATGTATAGCTGCAAACAAAAACTGCCAAGTGCAATTATTTCTGAGTTTAAATGTAATGGAAGTGTTGTATCATATTTTTCAAAATATGACAGAGAAAAAAATTACACAATTTTATCTAAACATATAATAATCATATACATGCAATGTTTCATCACAAAATCCTATGGAAATTAGTGACAGCAAATGTTGAGTTATGGATCGTAATTCTGTGTGATTCTGATGAATACAATAGTGTTACTATCTATTGTACAGTGAATATTGAGTATACTTGTTATAAAATTTATGACATTCTATAGGTTTAAAAAAAAAAATGTTTCTTAATTATATTGAAAATACAAACTAAGTAGCAGCAATAAATACAAATAAAGATAATTTTGGAATGACCAAATACATGCCTCTGCTGCTGCTGCTGCCCTCAGAGCCACCAGTGCCGCTGCTGCAGATATCCCAAACTGGATCCCCGACTAGGAAAATCTGGAAATCTGGGTTGCATGTAAGGGCTTAACCTAGCCCTTACTGTACAAATTACATCCCTCCCACACCCACATTGTGTACTTACTGTATGCAAGCCAGCCTGCCATCGGAATGGAAGTCTGTATTCTGAGTATCCATATTCAAGCTTGAAGACAACTTTGCACACATATGCGGTCACGAAATGCAGGCATTTTTTGCTCACAGCGTACCTATTCCAAACTATTAGTTCTTCTTTTATTTAGTTACTTATTAACATGTTTTTATATAACGCTATCAGATTACATAGTGCTTTACATAGAATATTTCACATTAACATCAGTATAGAAGAATACTGCTCTCAGCTGCATCAACATTACATTGCTTGTCTGGCTACAAGAATAAAATACTATTTTAAGCAGTAGAAACTAAATTTGGAGCAATCGACTTCTGGTTCATTTATTGCTGCTTGTAATTGTTAATTAGAGTTAGTGACAGGTTGGATGTGTGTGATATCATCTGCCCCTTGTCACTCTTATCAGTAACCTGGAGTAGCAGAAGTCAGCGATACCACCAAAGAAGATGGAAAAAAGGTAGGTAGATATAGAAGATAAGGGGAGGGAGAAGGCATTAACTTTAATTGGGTAATTAGGAGTACGTTCAAAAACATATCTATCAACAAAATGTCCATCATTTAGACTTTTAAGTGACTCCAAAATAATTTTCAGGTCACTACGTCACTTTTCATAACTATAAGTATTTTCCTAATTTCAGTACAAAGCCATTAACAACTAAATAACTCAATTACTATATTGTATGTTATGAAGACATTGAAACTTTTATTTTAGACTTTATAAATAATTTGCAGGAAATGTTCTAGGTTTTCAATCATATCTCTTAAGAAAAATAAAATTTAGTAATGTAGGGCCTGATCCAGACCTACACATGAGAGCGGAGCGTATTACCGCTCCAGGGTAAAAATTTTCACTCACACGACACTCCCCTTACCTTCCTTTCAGTACGCCCGCCGAACCCTACCCTAACTTTTCCATGTGTTCATACGTATTTTCGTAGAGACGCGCTGTTCGTAGCGGCCTAAGCACGCCCATACTGTACATTTTAAATGCCTCCCCCCGCCTACATTCCTTAACTCCAGCGTCCGTACTAACTTCGTACTATAAACATGCCCCGTCCTCAGAAAATACGCAAACAATACGGACGCCCGAATCGCCGCTACGAAAAGGTCTTTGGTACGACCGGAAGTTGTCACTATGCACATGCGCAGTGTGTTTTTTATGGCGATTTTATGCTTACGATCAGCGTTAGATCGCCTGCGAGTGTAGGTCTGGATCAGGCCCGTAGTCCCACATGGCTTCTCAGGAAAATTAAAGGTTTCACTTTATGAAAAGACTGTTTAACCCCGCTTTGTAGATATAAGGGAAAGACAGGTCTTTTTCATACCCTCAAATAGCGCAGTACATTTAACCTTTAATTTGCCTACGAAGGAGAGAGCGCCATGTGGGACTACATTACTACATTTTATTTTACTCTATTTGCCGGTGGTAGTCTGGCGTTTTTTTGTTGTCCCTGGCTGCAGTATCCTGTGGTGCTGGACAAGTAGTTCTATTTTTCTATTACCATTCTCCTAAGAAAAATATCTACAATAATGAATACATTTTTTGTGTTACAGTTAGCTAATTGATCACCTATTAACAAAACATTGTACCAACATCCCGTAGGATCTGTTTAAAAGTAGCTGCAATTATAACAAGTAATGGTGGCTTTTAACTGCTTTTTCTGAATCTGTGATCAGTAAGCAGTGTTATAAAATCCAGGTATCCATGTGACCGCTCCAATAACCATACTCCTGTCATGGACAGACTTCTGACAGTCATAGCCCCCCTGCCAGATGTATTCTTTCTTTTAATTCTAAATAGAGTGGAAAGTGTTATGATTAGCATGGAAGCATGCACCTGCACATGATGTAAACGTGGATGAAATGCAACAGAACCACTGCAGCAAAAGGACCTTACTGCTGGACCCTATTTATCAAACAATAAATGCAACAATATAACTGGTAGCAGTCCCAGCTTCAGAGAATAGTCCGTCGCTGTTGTCTATAATTGCTTTTTTTCTGTAGACTAAATCCTGTTCTTTTGCTTTAAAAAGAATCAACAAGCTATTGCTGGCAAATAATGTGCTAATTACATTTTTGTGTAAATAAAGTGATCACTAGGCTGTGGAAGTGTTTGTTTGCTATTGACAGGTGTAACTTAGTATATGTTCTCTGGATCAGGGACTGCTACCAGCTATCCTATATAGTAAACATACGGTATGGACATTTATTTAAAACATTTTTACAATCAATGTTGAGGGGGTTAACTGTTATTTTATTTTTATAATTGCAGCCCACAAAATGTTATTTTTGTTTTATTGGATAGGCTAAACATCATATACTTGGATAGGCTACATATCATATAATCATTTAATCATATCAATCTGGATTACTGCTGATATGACTGGGGTCAGATAATATGAAATGCATTTAAGGTCATTGGTGTAAATAAATCTCCCTGTCAACAGATGACAATACAGGCAGTTTACTATTGCAATTGTATGTTAATTTAAGGCCTTTCTCTCAGAGCAGGTATTCACACAGGAAAACTGGTCTTTTCTGTAATAATCTAATTATCATCTTTTTAGCCACTCACAGAGCAGTAATACTAACATCTTAAAAGGAGACAATAGCATCTGTGTGAAACAATGATCCGAGAGTCAGTGAGAAGATCTGTAAAACAAAAGGAATTCATATAGCAATCACTACAGGGCACTATAAGATGATATCATCTGAAAATATCTACAACAGTTTCAAAGACTATTTGAAACTCTAGCCTCAAATCCCAGCGAATCAATCAATATCATGCCATAAGATTCAATGTAATTGTAGTGTATGTAATCTCCACTCAGAGGTCCATTAAACAGTGGTGGTTTCCTGTTGCTCCAGTCCATGGCTAATTGATCCTTGTGGTAAAGTGAGCTGGTGGTATAATGTTGTTCTGATCTTTTGAACTCTTTCTGCTTTCCTCTTGCTAATGTAAATGGGTCGGATCCACATCTTTTTAACTGTAATTTATTACTTATTGTTCTGAAGTATGATTGTGTAATAACACAAGTTTGATCATAGATACATACATATACTGACTGAGATGAAATAGGAAGTTTAAACCAGTATTAAGATGTAAACACAAAACATTTGGATGAGCTTGAGATTTTCCATTCAGCATGCACATTTTTCGAAAAACAGTTTGAGACCAAAAAGCAGTGGAGAAACAATCCCAGGAGCAGATCAACCCGCTGCTTTGGAGCTAGTCAATAAAGCAGACAAAAAAATAGATTTGGGCCTCTACAAAATTTAGCAGTTTATGTTTCATAAAAAAAAACAAAAAAAAAACTTTAACTTGAAGACAGCAACTGAATGTTTTGCCACTCATTTTTTCTAGAAAGTCTATATCAAAAAACCCTTTCACAACTTCTCTTCTACACAGTGCTGAATACAAATAAGTATTTGCACTATAAATTAAAATTATCAGACAGCTCCGAGGCTTGGAACAAGCTCTGGGGCTTGATTTACTAAAGTCGAATTTGTGAAACTCGCCGGAGATTGGTTGTATTTACTGGTGAGTTCAAACTTGCCAAATTTACTAATGCAAACTTGCCGGAGATGATGGATTTTCAAACTCGCTGTAGTTTAACTCGCTCTAGTGATTTTTTACACTCAGAACATATAAATCGCTGGATTTGCTTACAGGCGAGTTATAAAATCGCTGGAAAATGGGCCCAAATTCGCCAAAGAAAAAAGAGGCGGATGTGAGTTGGGAGTCTGATCAAATTGCTGACAATTTCTCAGCAAGTGGGCCAGATCAAGACTTCGGCATAGAGAGGAGTGCACGCCCCCAGCACTCCCCTATAATGGTAGTATACCTAAGGCTTCCTTAGGTTTTACGCCTTAATCTGCATCCATACGGATGTGAATCAAAGCATATCTGTGCTTCCCCAACCCTTCATTTAAGTGCCTATCCCTGCCTGTATGGCGGAGATACGGCATGCATATAAAAGGTTCGACACGTTCATCGTACCTTCGACTATTGTCTGAATCAGGCAGTAGGAGAGGCATCCCATCTTTCCAGTTCCTGACTGTCTCCTTTTCTGCACAAAGCAGGTCACTTATTATGTTCCCTGCTATTGGCCTTCCACTGGGAAAAGAGCACAGGCATAAGGTGATAGTACTAAAATCTGCGTAATAGGCTTACAGTCCACCAAGTTAGGCATTAGGCACCCACCAACAAATTCCTTTGGACAAGAGGATCCTAATATCCGTAGGGCATTAGGCTTTGTTTATTAGCAGTTAGACAATAGCATTGTGACCTTGGCACTATGTGCAGTTTGCATCACTAGACAGCAAAGATTTTTGGTCACTAGCCAAGTAGAGAACCCCATGAACCTCAGTGAGGGCACAATAAGATGCTTCTGGTTCCACTGATGGTAATTAAACCACTGTCTGGTGGTACTTGGGGTGACTGGGCAAGGAGGCAGCAGCTGCACTTGTAAGATGGCAGAGGGCATATTTATTAAAAAAGAAAAATCTTTGGGGCTGAATAAAATATGTAGAAAACACATAGATCATTGCAAAAATACATACTAAACACAGAAACACTATATGTAGATTGTGGGTATGTATCTACATAATAAACAAAGTGGTACTTGCACTGATTTCGTAGTGGGTAACTGGTACTCCTCCAAAAAAAGGTTGAGAACCTTTGTTCTAGAAAAATTCACACAAAAGAAACCAATTAATAAATGCACCTGGTTTTCTGGTTGTGATGAAATGTCCGTACAGACATTGCACGGAGAGATAAAGTAGCCCTATAGCACTCGTAAGTGCCATAAGGTACCTAAACACGGGGGGCGGGTTAGGGGCTGGAAGAGTGAGTTAGGTGCGCATCTGCACGCACCTAACTCACTCTTAAGTGTGAATCAGGTCCCTTCTGACAAGCAAAATATTTTTTTTTTAAAAGGTGGAATTGCAACTCTGAATCAACCCCAAAGTATACAATTGCATACGGGGATATAGGTGGTATATGCAGTCAGAATCTCCAAAACAAAACAAAAAAACTAAACTAAAACTAATAAAAATAAATAAATACACCTCACAGTGATGCTTCACTCACATGGAGCTCCTAAGTGTCCCTTAATAATGCTCCAACCATGGGGATGCTCGTGGTGTTGGTAGCACATTTTGGCGATGTGCGTTTTGTTTCCTTAGCTTCTTTTGCCTTAATCCTTCTGGAAGATCAGAAAGTTTAGGTATAAGATTTTCCATACCATAAACTCCGCCAGCAATCCGACTTCCTGGCGCCTTTTGCACATGCGCAGTTGCGCTAAATAGCTTCGCATACGTGTGAAATTCACACGGATGCGTAGCTCTGAATCCGGTCCGAAGGGCTTCCATTAATATATGTTATGTGTTACGGACACCCAGAGCAATAGACACCTAAAAAGAAACCAAAGTGAGTTGGAGTGAAAGTTTATTACAGAAACACAGCAGTAACAAATATATGCCATAACAACAGATGGTATAACTTGTAACAGTAGCACACTGATACAGACAGGCAAGGTATTCAGACACAGATGAGATGACTGGTAAATGGCAACAGGCAAGCAAGGTATATAGACACACATGAGAAAACTGGTAGGTAACAGACTGATGCAGGTAGGCAAGACACTGGTAATTGTAACAGATTAAAACAGACAGGCAAGATACTGGTAAAGATAACAGACTGTAGCAACAATGTTCAAACAGGAGAGTAAGGTTAGTCCAAAGTTCCAGCAAAACAGGAGATCCACCAGGCTTGTAGCAACATCCAAGATATAACTTCAATGATCCAGCACTAAGTGCTGGATTTGCAGGATATAAATAGCCAGGTATCAGGTGCAAATACTGATGGATGATGACAGAACCTGATACTAGAACTAAGGCTTAGAGACAATGGAGCTGAGCCAAAATGAGCACTGCGCATCCCAAGATCAAGAGCGTGCACAGAAAGATGTGCATAAGTGTACCCATCCATCTGTGTTCGCATCCGACCTCCCTGCGCCTGTGGAAAGGATATTTAAATGAGAAAAGGGGCTTTTTCTCATATAAATACTCCATGCAGTGCAGCCCGGTAGCTGCTTAACAAGCTCTCACTGGAGCCGCAAAATTTAAAAAAAGCACACACAGTTAAAAAAACAAAAAACAAAAAACCTAAATGAACCCCAAGACCAACCCTCTCCCCCATTCCTAGCCCGACTGGGCATGCTGATGCTTGTAGAACTACAAGCACCAGCATACACATGGATGCCAGGGCATGCTGGCACTTGGAGAACCACATGTCACTGTCCCCATAGTAGAAATAATAAAGGTTAGGGTAGAAATAATAAAATTCAGGGCCCGCAGCGCTAGTTACATGGCCACATAAAAAAAATCCATTATAATTCCGGCACTGAAAAGTTGCACAATATGGCCAAAGCACATATAAAAATTAATAAAAAAAACATACTTACCTGCTCTGATGGGGGTCCGGTGTTGGAAGCTTTTTGATTTTTTTTTAAAAAGACATCACGTTGAAACGCGTTGGTTGTGGGTAGCGGTGGGGGTCCGGTGACTTCTTCTAGTGGAACTCAGTACCTGGTGACTGCAGCATAGGGGGTAAGGTGACTGTGGGCCCATATAACACCTGCTTTCTATGGTGCTTGCTGTATATCCCCAGTGTATGAGAAATCCACCTAAGAGGAAAGTCTGTTTTATTATGAACTTTTTATTTCGTTTTTAATGAAGATGTAAAAGTATATCTATTAAGATTTCTTTTTTTACTGCTACGAATATTGGCACTTGAAATAAAGGAAAAGGACTATCTCTGGCGAATATGTCATTTATATGAGCTAGGATACAAGAGAAGGAGTTGGTGAGTGGCATTTGAAAAAGCCGCTGGCCCAGTGTTGTTGATTTATCACACGAGGGTCTTTGTACCCCAAGGAGGAGGAGACTGAACCATTGAACATCACTGGAGAAATTGGTCCCATGATTACAGGCTAGAATACAAGAGGAGGAACAGGTGAGTGCGTATTTGGCCGTATAGTGGATGCCCTCTATACTCTTGAGATATTGCACAAGGGTCTCCGCGCCCTGTTCCTTTTATTTTTTCTTGGGTCTGATGGTCTGATGAGGAGGAGAAAATAAGAAGGAGGAGAAGAGAGGATACGGTGTATGTGTTATATGCATGAGACAAGATTTAAATCTTGTAAGTAGAATAGTCCAGAGGTGGGGGTCTCTGGTTTGAACATACTGCACCATTGGTATTTTCTTTTTCTCTGTTTTTGGTACCTGGATGAGACTCAAGAAGGGTGGAAGGCGACGAGGAGAATACTTATCCCTCTGTAGGTCCAGAAGGACCTCCTTAGTATAAAGAAGAAAGAAAAACCACCTAATATAAGAACAACCAGGTCGGGACTTTCTTGGTATAATAAGTCTCACCATGGAGTGCAAATGTTAGAGTGACAATGTAAAGAGTCTTAATATCGTGATATCCTGTGTCAAGGAATGCGTCCTGAAGATGCTGGTGCCGGTGGTACCGTCAGATGTAGAACAGGGGAGAGAAGAGATCTAGTATGGTGCGTTTAAAATAAATAAACAATGCCACAAATGCCCACATAATAAAATAAATAAATAATGCCACATGTGCCCACATAATAAAATAAATAAACAATGCCACAATTGCCCACATAATAAAATAAATAAACAATGTCACAAGTGCCCCTCTAAAATTAAAACATATAAAAAATGCCCATAAGATGGCCCACCCAAAAAAAAAATACTTACTTGCTCTGATGGGGGTCCAGTCTTGTAAGCTTTAAATCTGAGGGGTGGTCTTGGCAAAAAAAAAAAAAAACCAATGTAGATGACGCAAACTTATTTACAATTTTTATGTGAGCTGTGTTTTTTATTTAAAAATAAGGTGACGGCTATAGGCACTTTTATTTAACTTTACATTTTTGGGGGGCACAATGACATTTTCATGGTATTTTTGGAGAGGGCACTGTATGTTTTTTTTTAAAGAAATGGGCATGTGTAGTGATTTTAGTGCAGGACATGCTGCCGTTAATAATACTACAAGCGCATGCATGCCTTGTCATTCATGGGCATGCTTGCGCTTGTAGTTCTACTAGCGGCAGTATGCCCTGTTGGGCTGTAATGTATTTATTTCTTTTTTAATGTAGGTTACGGTGGGACAGGCAGGGGGAAGAGGTTATTTTTTAGATAGGTTGCAGCAGCGGGCAGGCGGAGAAGTGGTTCATTTTAAAACAAAAATGTTGGGTTTTTTTTCGTTTTTTTTCAGCTCCGGTGAGCTGCCCCTACGCTTACACCATCACTGAGATGGTGGAAGCGTAGGGCTTGTTACACATCCACCGGACTGGTGTGCACAGAGTATTTAAATATTCTGGCACATCCCTTTTTTCAGCCGGAATCGTATATTGGCGGATACCATAAAATCCGCCAGCAATACGACTTCCTTGCGCATTTAGCGCATGCGCAGTTAGCAAAAAACGCTGTGCATCAGTATGAATTTCACATGGATACGCAGCTCTGAATATGGTCCTATATTCAGATTTTTGTAGAAGTAGTGGCCGTTTTCCAGATGCTCCGTTCAGAAAATGTCCACATTCTATATGTTTGCATGTGCGCTACTGACTTTCTTCACAGATCTGGATCGTCAAGATCCAGATTTAGATGGTTGAATTAGTTCTGATAATGGGGCAAGATGGTGTAGCATGCTTCAATCATGTCTGCATGGTGGGATAGAGGTAGTATATTAATTGTACATAAAGGGCTTGACTAAGTCCATACATACGATCCTCATGTAGGGTCCTGTTGCGGAAATCTTTAAGTGAAAGGGGAGTATTCTCGCCTCACACATATGGAAATTAGGATCACTCTGAGATCTGCTCACACAACACTATTAATTCAGGATCCAGTCCATTGAGATAAGTTTTTTTTTTTTTTAAAGCGTAGTTCCTATTGTAAAGGGTGTGATAGGATTGGGTAATGTAAATTCCCAGATATATTCTGCCAGATTACCAGCTAAAGGAGTAAGTAGTTCATAGTACATAGTCTTCAGTAGCTTGACTGTGGGGGATGGTATATGTATTGGAAGAGCTTCCAATTTCACCTTAAATTCCAAAAGGGAGTCATATAGAGAGGACTGTATATAGAGAGGGGAAGGAGGTGTGGGGAGAGATAAGAGTAAGGAGAATGTTATCTGCAAATAAGGAGATTTTATACTCCTCCCCTAAGCACCCACATGCCCTCAATCTCCTGGAACTTCCTTATAAATGACACTAGAGGCTTGATGACCAGAGCAAAGAACAGGGAGGACAAGGGGTGTCTTGCGCCGTTAGTGATGTTGAGGGACTCTCATAGGATACAAGATACTTTTGCAGAAGGTGAATAATACAGGGCCTGAACCTAAGTGAGGAAGTCCCCAGCAAAGCCAAAATGACATAGTGTTGCGAGCATGAAGGGCAAGCTAATGTGGTCAAACATCAACAAAAGGGTCAGAGCTTGACAGGAATTAACTGTGTGGAGAAGGCTTATTACCCGCTGTGTATTGTCCTTCGCTTGTCTGTAGAGGATGACGCCTACTTGATTCAGCATATTTGTGTATAGTTTAAAATAAAAAATAAGTAGAGAGTCAGTCGATAATGAGCACAGTTAAAGGGGTCCTTCTCCTCCTTTGGGATCACTATGATTCTGGCCTCTAAAGCTTACTTGGAGTTATTTAAAAATAACATTAAATAGCAGAGGTTTTCTAATAGGTGGCAGAGAATCCATCAGGGCCTGAGGTTTAGAAGATTTTAATTCTATTATATCACCTAGAGTCTCCTCCACCATGATTTCCTCACCGAGTGAGAAGGAAACGGAGTCTAACTTTGGAAGGATGCAAGTTACAAGAAAATCCTGGATCTTTTGTGGGCTAGGGGTTGGATTACTGTCATGTTGAAATCTATTGTACAGTTTGGAATAAGAGATATGAGTTTGAGGAATTGAGCCGTAATATCTCTAATAATTGTGCCATTATTATTCTAAAGGGAGAGTACATTATTTCACGACCATTTGGATAGGAGTCTAGACACCAACAGCTTGTCGGCCTTATCTCCTTTCTTATAGAAGCTTTGTTGAAGCCACTTTAGGAAGTTTTCAGCCTACTGAGTGAGAAGTAAATTTAATTCTCCTCTTGACACTATGAATTGTTTTAGAACCTTTGCAGAGTCGGAGGTTTTGTGTTGTCTGTCAATGTTGTCAGAAGGTCCGTCAGGTCCTGAATCTTTTGTGCTCTGACTTTTTTTAGCAAGGGATGTGATCCTAATAAGATTACCTCTGATCACTGCTTTATGGGCATTCCCAAACTATCATAGATGGAGAGTGAGAAGGATACAAAATCTGTGCTAAGTTGAAGTTTTGTCTGGCGGTTCAATAATAGTCTGTCATTGAGGCACCAAAAGAAGCGATGGACCACTAATCCACTGTGACCGGGCCATGATAAGACTAAGTGTGAGTGAGAATATCAACGTTAGAGAAATTTTAAGCTGGCTTCACACTGGGGTTAGCCAGTAACCATGTTGTGAAGGGTTTTAGAGATTCTGAGAGCTTGGGCCCAGGAGGAGGATGGTAGGGAAGTTGACCAGTCCAGGCGGCACTTCTTAAGCATGTGTTCTGGCAGCCGGTATGCAAAAGGGGCAGACCCATATATTACGATGGCTGTATCTCCACCAGAGAGGTTTCAGGGCAGAGGAAGCCCTATTACGACTACAGAGCTAGTTGTAATATTTAAGGTAGGAATCTGGACACATAAGTGTCCAGATTTCCTACCAAGATCAGGGAGTGTAGGGGGCGTGCATTCTCCGCTACGTGTTCATACTTACAAACCCTAGCATGCACATAATGCGTGCGTGGGTCTGGATCTGCCCCATAGCTTGGTTCTGGTTAGGTGCATAGATGTTGTAGGGAGTGTTGCTCAGTTCACCCACCAGGATCAGGAACCTGCCGTCTGGATCTGCATGGGTGTGGGAGGGAACAAAGTTTACTCGTCTAGAAAAGAGGATCATTACAGCCCTTGGTTTGTGGGTAGCGTTGCAGACGTGTAAAGGCAAGGAGTAATGCTTAGAGGGGAGCTCTGAGTGACAGGTGCGATCAAAATGTATCTCTTGGAGGAACACAACATTGCTATTAAGGCATTTCAGAGCTAGGAACATGGATAAGCAATTTGAGGGCGGTTCAGGCCCTCGGTGTTAAGTTAGATTATTTTGATAGTCATAGGGGGAGATGGATGTGAGATCGATAAGGATGTCTATAGGGTGGCAGGTTGATGGGTGGGTGTCGTATTCTGACTGAACATAAAAGGAGGTTAAGGGAGGTGGGGCTAGGGGGCAAAAATAAGGAGAAGAAATGTGTTAGAAGAGAGGTCACTGTTGCGACCGGTCCTATGGCTCAGACCATAGCAGGGGGAGAAGTCAGAAGACTTCCTAAGTCCGAGGTCAGCCTACAGGGCTTAGGCAGAGTGGGTGGTTCACGTACAAGGGTGGCCTTTTAAAAGCCTATGAAAAGGAAAAGTGTGATGTAGAGAGATGAGAGGGGAGGGGAGCTAAGCGGGAAATCAACATGGGTGAAAATATCTGTAATTTACATGTGAAGGTCAGCCACAGCTTTATTCACTTCATTAGTGATTGATTGTTTAATACTCACCATTTCTGTGAGGATGGCAGTAATCATGGCCTATGTGGAGGGGGCCATGGGGTTGTCTTCTGGAAGGCTATGCTAGAGGGATGGAGGAGACATACTGTCTGAGGAGCCGGCCTATGATTTCCTGATAAATGGTAGCAGGACTGGGAGCTCTGACATTTGCTATAGCAAGGCATAGCGAAAGCCCCATAGGACTAGCGAGATTATAGGATAAGGTAAGTAGGCCTCTGGTCAGGGTTGGGTGGCATGCTGGTCACCATGGGGAATACTTTCACATAAGCATGATAAAAGTACAGAGGTGTGCAGCGGTGAGTGAAGACAGGACTTCGGTAAGACATGTTGAGCAGGAGAACAGGCGAAGCAAAGTAAAGTTTGCCACGGTTGGTGGTTTCTCAGGTGTGGGAAAGTGTGAGGTGATCAGCTTAGGTGTGTAGAACTGGCAGTACACCTAACAGGAGCACTGTGTGGCCCTATGTTATTCTCCAATGAATGCCTCATGAGAGGGAGAGGTACAGCAGCCTTTATAGAGAAGTGGAGGGGTGGGGAAGGCTGTATGGGGTGATAGGAGAGTCCTGTAGGCAAGAGTGGGACAGACCCTGGTGTTGTAGGTAGGTTGGTAGTGCTATGCCTCCAGGTAGTGGTTGGCCCCTATTGTGTCCTACCTCTGTAAAGATTGTGTCAGGGTCCACAAAATGATGACTGTGTGATCATCTTGATGCTTTGTGCAGGGTAGCTGGTCCCAGATATTGTGGCACAGGCTATTGCAGGCTTCAACAGTGTCTGTGGGCAGGGGATGTCCAGTGTGTCCCTCCAGTGTCTCACCCTTCTGGCTGTGGATCCAATGAACCTCCAAAGCTCAGTACTCGGTTTGGCTCCCCCTCTTGATTTGGATGCGTTGTGGAGTGCAAACAGGGAGAGATTCCCAGGTCCTTGCACCTACCGCAGTTCTGGTAGGAGGACTGTGTCCATAGCCAAGGACTGGGAGGCAATCGGCAGCCGTTATTAGATTACCATTGAGAGTGGACATTGGGAGATTAAACTTGCTGCTGACCTACAGACAAATCCATCCCCTCACTCTAGTAAAAACCTGACCAGTAGTTTGAGTTTTAAGTTCATGGCTTGATTCCCCATTCTCATAACAATACTAACACAATTTCATTGACAAGTATTTTGTCTAACTGAAATAATTGCCCACCACTGATACAATCAATCAGTTTATCACTTTCATATTATGTGGAAAAAACACAAACTCTGTTATTATTATTATTATTGTTTATTTATAAGGCGCCACAAAGTGTCTGCAGCGCCGTGCAAAATACAACAGCGAAATACAGTACAGACATACAGGGCAGGGATGGACAGCATAGTACATAATAAAATACAATATAAAAATATCACAAAAATACAATAAAGCGAAGCAAGCACAGACAGCAAGGCAAAATGTGTGAAGCTTGGCAGATCAGGAAGGAGGGGATAGAGAGCAGTGAGAGGTTGAGAGGTCGCTACCAGGTGGGGATGGGATAACAGGGTAGCAGAGGGGGACAAGAGGGTACAAAGTGAAGGGGGAGTGGTGGAGGAGGGAACAACACTAGGATGGAGGACCCTGCTTCTCGTGAGCTAACACACTAAGTGGGGGGGAAGAACTTACAGAAGACATAAGGAGGGGTGCATTACATTTTTATATGACTGAATCAGTCAGACTGTAAAGCTGGCCACACACTAGATCGATTATCGGCCAAAACACACGATTATCGTAGATTGGGCCAAAAATCGCTCAAGTGTGTGGTGCAGATTTATTTGGAAACCTGCGATAAAACGTTTAAAAAACGATCGCCCGCGATTATCGCATCTTATGGGAATCTTATCTGTTATTGTTAGAAAAATCATGCCGTGTGTGGGCATTTTCGATAATCATTTAAGATTAGACTGCAGCCAACCAATAGGCTGGCTGCAGGCTCTACTACAGAGATTATCACCCCAGTGTATGGTGCCGATATCCCCAGGGGAAAATCGTCCTGTTTATCGGCAGCCACATGCTGAGAGCAATAATCGCTCTAGTGTGTGCCCAGCTATAGTGATAATTTCATTCTGCCTTAGCAGAGAAACATTTGTATTGTATATGAACATGGTACCTATCAATGTTAACTGAATGCAGAGTCCACTTTTAATGCCAGGACAATGAAGATGTTATTTAGTTTTTTTTATATTTTAATGTTTATGTTTTTATATTTTCATTTAAATATTCATGTGTATATTTTATTAATTAATCATTCATATTATTGTTTATTAAACACCTTACAATACTTGAATCTATGTTTATTTTAACATATAATAACTTCTTCAATTCAATGTCACAAAATTCAAATCGCACCGCTGACACAGCTTTCAATGGATGAATGTGTTATGTAAACTTCCCAACACTCTGTTGAAAATGTAAGTACTCTTAGTTTCAAATCTAGACATTACTGTTGTTGTATTTTAATGCCCTTTATAACATGCATGCTTCTTTAACTTAGCAAAGCTCAATCTTGACCATATAAATTAACGAAGAATGCAACAAAAGCTGCAATAAAAGAACTTTATCCTCCAAGCCTTCAAGTTGCAGCTAAATGAGATTTCTTTGAAATGCAGATCAGTTGAACTAGATTAGTGAATTTTAGCTCCTGTCAACATCATAACAAAATACAAATACAATTGTTCACTGGCCTTATCTTCATGCTTCCATCTGCTGCCTTGTTATTTACTTTCCTTGATTTACTATGCAGATCTAAATAAGGCACATCAAGGAGGGCTTACAACACAATGGCTTCTTAAGCTTTACATCAAGGTATTTGAAACTGAAGCCCTGAAAGGGCTGCCATCAAAGACATATCTCTAATGAACTTCCATATCTGAGAAGGCTTGGTATTTAATACTGCTGTGAAAAGGAAGAAAAACAAATCAGAACAGCCTTCGAAATAAAATGCTAGGAAATCTTGATGAGATTAGCACCTACTGGAATTAATATCCCAATAAAAGTAATGTATTGAACTATACAGAGTTAACTCCAAACCTTGCTTAATATCAATGTCAAATAGGCCTTAACAGCTGACAAGGTTGAAAGGTCATCATGGGATTTCAATGTTTTCATAGAAGACAATGAAACAGCTTTGGCTCTTTAATCAAATCTTGTAAGTCAAATTATCTACAGCATACTGTTGTAGATCATGAACAGATCCAGCAGCTTTAATTTTACAAATATATATTTTACTGTATCTTTTACAAATTTATAACAGCATCACTGTGTACCAACCTAATCTTAAATGACAGCAGGCAACATTTGTTCATCAAATTCACTACTTCATTTCCTCCCCCACAGCAATCTACACTTGCTCAGGGAAAAGTCATCTGTCAGATGGCTAAAAACAATTTCTAAGTATATTTTGTTTTATGTTTCCAGTAATATGTGGACTTTTAATTTTGTTTTTATGACCTGGTAAACTTTTATTATAATATTTAAATAGACATGATGTACATAGTAAAAGTTTGCCAAATGCTGTATTCAGAAGAAAGTAGAACAATGCTTAAAACAAAGTAGTTCAATTCATTAAGATCCCATAAGCATAAACTCTTAGCCACCAAAGTCAAGACGACAAGTTACAAGCTTCAGTGCCTGTAAATTATGCTGTAGGCTCACCAGATGATGAGAAATAAGGTACACATTTGTATTCCTGTGGCTGTGGGGCACATCACACTTCAAGCCAGTCTTATAGCTGAGACAGAAAAAACACCTTCATTTTTCTTCAAATGCAAGTGTGCAGGTTTTTACATTTTATTTCTATTCTTTGTTTTAATTGCTAATGATAAACATCAGATTTTTTGTTTAATTTTGCTATGCTTATGTACATTGCCTAAGACATTAACTATAGTCCATACTTTCATAAGCAAAGTACTATTTTAAATAACTGCAATTATCACCTCTTTTGCATTTACTGTAAACGGTGAGCTATGCTGTTTTTTGTTGATTTTTTTTTTTCAAAACGGTGCTTGCTTTAGAAACAGATGCTTGAACAGACTTTACCTTATGATGACCGTAGGCAAGAACGGCATTTATCAGCTGCAGTTTTGAAGGTAATGTGATGAAATATAATTAAAACAATAGAAAGTTTAATGTCCTATTAGTAAAAGTTCTTTTTTTAAATGAGCACACTTTTACCCCTTTCACATCACTACCTTTTGGTGGTGATGTGAAATCACCACTTCCGGGAGACCCGGGTCAAGAGAAAACAAGTAAGCATAAACCATACCTAGTAATGTGGAAATAAAATAAATATTAATACCACTTTCACATCACCCTCCCAGAAAAACCCGGTATTTTGTACACAGGACTTTTCTGGGAGCAGTGCCGGGGTTTTGTCATGACCACATAATAAGTCCACCAAAAACCAGGGAAATTCCTAGGATGACAGGGCATGCTAGCGCCTGGAGAACCAAAAGTGCCAGCATGCCCTGTCACCCGTTACAACAACACACAAATGAATACCCCTCCTAGCACCTAAATAAAATATAGTGCCGGCCCCAAACCTAAAAAAAATACTGAACATTTCATGCCCCCCTACAAAGAATAAATTACATTTAATACCCCCAAATAATGTTTAAAAAAAATGACCGCTAATTGTATAATGTAAAAAAAAAATTACAGCTAATTGTGAAATGTAAAAAATACATGAATAAAAAAAATAGCATAAAAATAATAATTAAAAATAGTTATTTACCATCTTGATAACGATCCCATCTTCTAAGCTTGTAATTCGTGGGGGAGGTATTCGAAAAATAAAAAAACCCTGTGGACCGACGGAACTCATGTCCTGCACCGCAGGACATCTAATGACAGCTCTGCTGTCATTGGGGTCTATTTATACCCTTGGGCAGGCTGTTAGATCACCATGGAAACAGCCTGCCCAAGGGTATAAATACACCCCAATGACAGCAGAACTGTCATTAGCATCAGGATGTCCTGCGGTGCAGGACATGAGTTCCGTCGGTCCACAGGGTTTTTTTATTTTTCGAATACCTCCCCCACGAATTACAAGCTTAGAAGATGGGATCGTTATCAAGATGGTAAATAACTATTTTTAATTATTATTTTTATGCTATTTTTTTTATTCATGTATTTTTTACATTTCACAATTAGCTGTAATTTTTTTTTTACATTATACAATTAGCGGTCATTTTTTTTAAACATTATTTGGGGGTATTAAATGTAATTTATTCTTTGTAGGGGGGCATGAAATGTTCAGTATTTTTTTTAGGTTTGGGGCCGGCACTATATTTTATTTAGGTGCTAGGAGGGGTATTCATTTGTGTGTTGTTGTAACGGGTGACAGGGCATGCTGGCACTTTTGGTTCTCCAGGCGCTAGCATGCCCTGTCATCCTAGGAATTTCCCTGGTTTTTGGTGGACTTATTATGTGGTCATGACAAAACCCCGGCACTGCTCCCAGAAAAGTCCTGTGTACAAAATACCGGGTTTTTCTGGGAGGGTGATGTGAAAGTGGTATTAATATTTATTTTATTTCCACATTACTAGGTATGGTTTATGCTTACTTGTTTTTCTTTATTGCTTTTTTCCAAAATTATTTATTGGTTGCAAGAGAGTCATTTTGTTTACTCTTTACTAAATGTCAGTACAAAAGTTTTATTATACAAAATTTAAGCGAAGGAAACAAAATTGATTAGAAATGAAATGAAAACTCAGAGCAAAACATTTTTGTAAATATGGAATTTATTTCTAGTGCTGTCAGTTGATCACCTCTAAACCTTGAGACATAACAATGAACATCAAGGAATCAAGGTCCGCTGCTGCGGTTGTAGCTACGACTGTAGTGGCAGCGGAGATTCCATAATGGATCGCCACCGGGTAGAGTTACCCTAGGCTGACTCTACCTTAAGATTTTTGAACCATCCCCACATAAAATGGGTATACTGTGGAAATTTGGATTGTACATAATGAAAAGCAGCCATTACTGCACAATTTGCATCCTTCCTACCTCCCACAAAGTGAAAGCATTTCTGCTCCTGCTCTGTTATGCCCCGCTGTCAGAATTAGTACCAGGAAGAAACGGAACGGTTTATGGGCCGGATCCTAAAACAACGGCCACCAGGGGATTTACGTACAGTACATGTTGTATGTAATTCCCCTGTTTTGAAAGTTGTATACGTGCGCACAACCTTCTTACGACGCCGTAACGGCCGCCGCACGTAACGTATGTTATGTGCGCTGGCTGTTACGAAAAGAGGGCTTTCTCCCCAGCACGCATGTCGTATCTATGCCGTAAAGGCAGAGATAGACATGCTAATTAGGGGACGGGGCGGGGGAAGCCCAGTTACAGTCAGCGATGCGGCCGTAAGGCCGTAACAGTTAGGGTAGGAATCTGGACACGCTGCCGGACGTAACGACCTCGGGTGCCCGTAAGGCGTCCATAGGTCTGCATCCGGCCCTATGCTCCTAGCAATTAGAAAATGTCCCTTTTAGTAAAATGTCCCCTGTAGTAAAGCAGGATCTGGCTCAATGTGACAGCTTCCACTAAGCAAATACAGAAAATGGTCTATTTAGAAAGGAGAAAGAAAACAATATAAAGGCAAAAGCTGGTTATTCAACCCTCAATGGGGCAGATCCAGAACTACGCATTTCCGCGAATTTACGTGTGGCGGAGACGTAAATTCGCAGATTTGTACGCACTGCGCATGCGCACCGCAGAAAATACGCACATTCACGTAGCGTATTTTCAAACGTATGGAGAATTCACGTATTGCTAACGTAAATACTTACGTGTGGGCGTGCCAAATTTACGTTAGTGACCAATACGTGCGTTTTACGTGAAGTAGGCGGGGGGTGGTATTTAAAGTGTACAGTATGGGCGTGCTAAGCTGCGTACGTTCGCGTAGTCTGTACGCCCGTTAGCGGACGTATTCTGTTACGTTAGGAAAAGTTAAGGTAGAGTTTGGGTCGCGTAATTTGAGAAAATACGTCCGTGCAAGGGGTGTGCCGTGGGGAGTGTATTGACCTTACGGGTACGAAAATACGCACTGCTAAAATACGTACGCACACACGTAGTTCTGGATCTACCCCAATGTCCACATCATTCTATATGTTGAGTGAGGACTGCAGAGTTATGATGTTCCCTGTGATCCTGGGAGATGATCTTCTCTGCAGAATTATTTAGTTATGTGCAGAGGAGCGGTGTAATAAAAGAAAAGGCTGCTGAAGAGCACTGTGACTCAGATTGCTAACTGTTTGTTTATAAATAACCTGCCAGCGGCAGGCAGATTAGTTATGTCTTCTGCTGGCTGCAGCCCCCCCATCCTCTGACAGAAGACAACACTAAGCTGAAAAATATTTATAAACAGAGCTTATAACTGAAAGCAGTCAGCTTGGTGTTGGTGCATACTCTGTACGTACAGGGTGGGTTCCATAGTGGGCACATACCCTGCACTCACAGATGTTACACCACTGTTGCTATTTCATCTTACACAATCACTGCGATTGCAGACGATCTTGATAAGTATGGAAATTGAATACATGTGAGTAGACTCACTTATTCTCATTTGTCAGGGATTCTAGAATCCCGACTGACTTCACAGAACAACGGGGCAGGGCATGCTGATGCATGTAGTTCTACAGACATCACCATGCCCAAGGATCCTGTGCCCACAGCGGCATCTGAATGTCCCCATTACTCCTCTAAAATAAAACAAATAACGTTATTTGTCACCATGGAAACAGGATCTCACAGGCTGCCCAAAGGTATAAATACACCCCAGTGACAGCAGCGCTCTCATTAGTGTCGGGATGTCCCGTGGTGCAGGACATGAGTTGTGTCGCTCCAATAGGGTTTTTTATTTTTCAAAGACTTCCCCCAAGGATTAAAAGCTTGGAAGATGAAATCGTAAATCAAGATGGTAAGTAATGCTTTTTATTAATTATTGTAATGTCATTATTTTATTCATTTATTTCATGCATAACAATATAATTTATGAAGTGACAAAATATCGGGTGATTTATGTGACAGTTAGAGAATTGTCGGGTTATTGATGAATGTGTGTTGTGTAACATAGGGTGTATCGCTTTTATATTTCGGGTAATAAATGTTTATTTTTTATTTTTTTTAAAGGACCGGCCCTATATTATTTTAGAGGAGTAATGGGGACATTGAGACGCCGCTGCGGGCACAGGATGACAGGGCATGCTGCCCTGGCATCCTTGGGCATGGTGATGTCTGTAGCACTACAAGCAAAATCGTAAATCGTACAGTATGGGCTGGGTTAGGCCGTTATGTACGTCAATTCATTACGTACGTCCATACTTACGCTTAGAAAATTTAAGGTAGAGTTTGGCAAATGTAAATCAAGTAAAGTACATACAAGCGAGGGTTGTGCCAAGGGAAGTGCATAATACTTACGATAGCGTAAATACGCCACGCCAAAGAACGTAAAAACAACTTAGGTCTTGATCCACCCCATTGACTTTAAGTCAACATGATGTTGATACAGCAGTGTCACGTCAATGTCAGTTCAAGATAAGGACATATGGGCAGAAAGAAAAAACTGTGCTCACTCATACTGAGTCTACTAGCAATACTCAATTAGTGAAACTTGAGGTCTGAGACAGTTCTTTTGATTTCTGTGAATAAAGGATGGTTAGAGACCTTTGTATACAGAAGCCATGGTGTAACTAATCTACCCACCCTCCAGTATGCACTCCCTATGCACTCCTGCATGCAGAATTGATTTCCGTGGCTAGGAAATCTACTATACCATACTACCTTAAGTATACCGCATGCATCAACATGCGTGTGGAATAATGAATTGTTTGTAATGGCTTATCCAAACTCTAACCCTACAATTTTAAATACCTTTACTCAGGGCTTTTTTTCTCGTCGGACGCACTGGAACGGCGTTCCGGCACCTTTTTCATTACAGCGGGACAGTCCCGCTTTTGGGGGACTGTCCTGCCCGACTACAACTTGTCCCGAGAGATCAGACTCTTGGGACAAAGTTGTTTTCTTGTTAAAAGTCGCTTTTAACAGCGCAGTACAGGTAATACAGGGCTCCTACGGGAGCCCTGTAGTACCAAACCTGTTACTCTGAATGGCAGTGACCGAAGCTATGTGGTCACTGCCATTCTAGCAACAGATTTGGTTCTACAGGGCTCCTGTAGGAGCATGGGACAGACGGAGGGAGCGCGGCAGAGGAAGGGAGAAGACATGAAAGGTAAGTAAGAGAAGACTTGGAGGCTGTACATAAGGGGCACACATGGAGGCTGTACATTACAAGGGGCAGACATGGACAATGGACATAAGGGGTTCAGATGGAGGCTGAACATTGCAAGGGGCACACATGGAGGCTGAACATTACGAGGGGCACACATGGAGGCTGAACATTACAAGGGGCAGACAATGGAGGCTGGACATTACAAGGGGCACACATGGAGGCTGAATATTACAAGGGGTAGACATGGAGGCTGTATATTACAAGGGGCAGACATGGAGGCTGAACATTATAAGGGGCAGACAATGGAGACTGGACATTACAAGGGGCAGACATGGAGGCTGAACATTATAAGGGGCAGACAATAGAGGCTGGACATTACAAGGGGCAGACATGAAAGCTGTACATTCTAAGGAGCAGACATAAAGGCTAGATATTACAAGGGGCAGACAATGGAGGCTGGATATTAAAGGGGCAGGCAATGGAAGCGGGACATTACAAGGGGCACACATGGAGGCTGGACATTAAGAGAGGCATACATGGAGGCTGGACATTTCAAGGGGCAGACAATAGAGGCTGGACATTATAAGGCGCAGACAATGGAAGCTGGAATTTAAAGGGGCAAACATGGAGGCTGGACAATATAAGGGGCACAATTATAAAAATTATAAGGGAGGCTGTAATAAGGACCGAAACTTATGAGGGAGTTGTAATAAGGGCTGAAAAATTATAGGGGGCTGCAATAAGGGCTGATGAGGGGTGAGTTCCTGCACCTTTTATTTTTTACAAAAAAAGCACTGTCTTTACTCACACACAAGTAAGCAAGTATCTGACTTGCCTTTGCCAATTGCTCATCAGTCATTGGGGTAGATCCAGAACTACGTTTGCCGTATGTTTATTCGCGTAGCGTATTTTCGTGTGCGTAAATTCGTTACACTCCCCTCGGCACACCCCTTGAATGTACGTATTTTGTCAAGATACGCTATCCAAACCCTACCTTAACTTTTTCCAACGTAACCGCAGTCATACGCATGCGTACGTATGGGCTAGACGAATTTACGCAGCTAAGCACGCCCATACTGTACACTTTAAATACAACCCCCAGCCTACTTCACGTATTTCAGACGTATTTTGGAGTTACGTAAAATTGGCACGCCCACACGTAAGTATTTACGTGACACATACGTGAATGGCCCATACGTTCACAATTACGCTACGATAATGAGCGTATTTTCTATGGTGCACATGCACTGTACATACTAAACTGCGATTTTACGGCTCCGCCATGCGTAAATTCGCTCCGAAGCGTTGTTCAGGATCAGGCCCATTGTGTTTTTCCCTTATGATGCATTCATGCTCTTAGATATCTCTGAGTTATATGCAAAATTCCACACCCTTAACACCATGTATATGTCACTAATAAATATATTAAATTATAGTGGTCCAATTACAGATTCCTGGGAAACACCACTGGTAACCTTTCAATCTTGAGCATGGATTCCAATTACTCCGTACCCTCTGTTGTCTTTCCTGATTAATCTGTTAATTAGGATAGACAATGAAGATCATATCCAAGCAACCATCTTTGAATTGAATCCCAAATTTTCCAGATTATTTAATTGTCTGTGATCTGGCACAGTATCAAAAGTAAAGTAAATCAGGTCCATTGGGGCAGATCCAGAGCTACAGCCACCCATGTTTTTACGCTTGCCGTGAGTGTAAAAGCGCCCTTTAGTACTTACTGCACATGCGTGCAGCAGATGTTTTACGCGACGTAACTTAGTGTGTATGTGCCATGAGTGCAGCGTAACAAGGCACGAAGGAGCGTGCCAGCCATACAACACCCATAATTACGCTTCGGGGGCGGGGTGAGGCATTTAAATCGTACTGTATGGGAGTGCTTAGCTTTATAACTACGCATGGAGACTACGGACGACGGCAGTTACGCTCTAAAAAAGTTAGGGTAGGTATAGGTAGGCGTAAAACAGAAAAATATGCACATGCAAGGGGAGTGCCTAAGGGTATGCTTTGTAGGTACGCTGGCATAAATACACAACACACATCGAGCGTAGGTCTGGATCTGGCCCATTGTCTTTAAAATGGGGTCTTGTAATAAAATTTTCTAATGCTTGTTAAAAACCTTTTCTATTTCTTTGTGTTCTATATTATACTGTGTGATAAAGATGGTATAAAATGTAATGTCTATTTTATCTTTTTTAGTATCTATTCTTACTAGGTATAAGAATTTCTCCAACATTCTCTGCAATTTTCATAATACTGTTTTTGTTGTATCCCTTATTAATAAATTGCTCTGTTAATTTTTTCACTTTAGACACATACATATCCTCGTTTTTAGTACAATTACGGCTGAGTTTTTTATATTGTCCACCCGGGATGTTATTTAATCACTGGCTATGATGCCCACTGTTAATGTTATTGTAAGAATTGGTAGAACGTTGGTGGACTTGGAGTAGCTACATGTATAAAGTTTCCTATCTTTAGGATATATAGTCAGGTCTAAAAAGTTAAATTCTATTTGACTGATGTTAAAGGATAAAACAATATTTTAGTCATTTTGATTTACATATGTGCAAAAGTCTTTTAGGCTATTTTCATATCTTTGCCAGACAAAGAGCACATCATCAATGTATTGCCACCATTACACCAGATTGCCTTCACCTTCATGCCCCCTTCTCATATTAGATTGTTCCCAAGTGTGCATGAAGAGGTTAGCGTAGTTTGGGGCAAATCTAGTCCCCATTCCTGTGCCTTTTGCCTGTGTCAGTAAATTGCCCTGTTTGTGTCTTTGTGTTCATTTATTACTGTTCCTTTAAGGAGGCTTTCTCTGTCTGTCTTTGATTAACTCCTCTCATTATTTAAACCCTGTCCACCTGTGCCTCCCTGTGGGATATACTCAGTCTAGTCCAGTCTAAGACTCTGTCTGTCAGCCCTGTCTAGGACTCCTGTGTTTGCAGTGTCTATCTGGAGTTTTCTTTCCTGCCTTGCCTTGAACTCTCTCCTATTTGGAAACCATTCTGGTTCGCTGTTTAGTTTACATCCCAGCACCTAGCCTTGGTTCACTTCTGACCCTGCCCCTGCATGTTACACGTGGATTCTGTGGTCAGCTGCACGCAGCTGTGTGTTTGTGCTGTCGGTAGACTCACAGTAAGATCTTTAGTGAGTATTACTGTGGTTTTTAGCAGTGGTTGCCCCACTGTTTTATTGCTGCTTGTTGATACTATTGGCTTGCCCTGTTAAGTCTTGGTGTGTAGTTTCTGAGGTTTACCTTGGTATCACCTGTTAGACTTCTGCTGTGACCAGTAGTGCTTCTCTGCACTTTGCTTGATATCGCCAGCTGTCTGGTTATTTAGTGCAGCAGTTGGGATGTTTGTGGTGTATGGTTTGTGTCAGTAGTTTATCCAGAGTCTTCTGGTAACTGTGCAAGCTTCCTGTCTACCCTGCTAGCATTCTGTCCCGGTGGTGCTATTGGTTACTGACATTATTGCGATCTCAGGGCTCCTAGTATTGTACGTTTGTACAAAGGGCATAATCTTCTTTTAGGAAGTTTTACTCTTTTTTTTTTTAATCAGGCATTCATCACGTGGTATCACTCTGACTTGCTCTTTGATCTTATTCAGATGATTCCCATCATATCCTCTCTTCAGAAAGCGGTCTATCATAGTTTGCATTTGTGGTTCCCATTTTGTCTGATCTGACACCACCCTGTGTATCCTCAGCATTTGGGAATATGGAAATGAGTATTTTAAAGCCGGTGGGTGGAAAGAGTTGGCCAGTAGTAGGTTGTTGCGGTTGGTTGCTTTAGTATACAGGTCTGTACATATTTCATCATTCTCAATTGAAATCATTACATAAAGGTAATGGATCTTCTTGGTATCATATGAGTATGTAAATTTGATGGGACTGGAGTTATTGTTAAGTTCTTGTATGAGATCCAACAGGACCGATATGTCGGACTTCCAGATAATCAGCAGGTCGTCTATAAAGCAAATGGGGGGGGGGGTTCGGTTGCCATTTCCCTGCAACCACAGGCACAGTCTCTTTGACAGCAATAATCAGCAGACATAAATCCAGATATTCTGCAAATAATGAAGTGTGATTTATAGTCACACAGATTGGCAGCAAAAAAACTGAAACCATAAGGGTAAATCCTAAGCCTGCCTGGCCACTAGCTAATACATAAGACAATTATGCATCAAAATAAATTTGAACAAATTCAAGATGAATTCATTGTGAAGTGAATTATTGGTAATTTGTAAAAAGTATGCCACAGTTTGCAATCCATGATCATGTTCAATAGACGTATATAACGACTCAACATATAAAGTGACTTACAATGTACCCGTAGGGACTTAGACGTCAATTAGACATGATAAAAGATCAAAAGTGTCTCTTAGGTAGGACGGTAGGGAGATAACAAATGGTCTAAAAAAATTATAGATATATTTATTGCCATTTTCTCTCAAGGAATTGGTCTCCCAGGCGGTCTGTCTCTATTTTTATGGACCTTCGGTAATAAATAAATAAAACGTTGCCACCTGGGGTGGCATTTATAACATGCTGTATCATTTAATTGCCTTGATGCCTCTGTGATATACATCAAAGCTACAAAACTATATTCCCTTCCTTGTCTGAAGGTTTCACAATTACATCATGTCAAGACCTATTTTATCAATGCAAACCTTTCTTGTTTAGATAGTATAAACATTTGACATTCTTTTTGAGTTATGAGCTAACCTGTCCATGTCCTTAGAGACCAAATTTTTAAAGCTAATTAATTCTGGAAATTTGTTTGTCTAAAAAAAGACAGATTTGCATCTAGGTGGTTGAACAAGATCCACTCTATTGTCATTTGACAGACTTTTTAGAATAAAAATCATTTCAATATCTTGAGTATCCAATTGGGAAGTACATTCCATAACATCAGTATCTAATGTCATATACATTCTATGTAGGGCTAATTTCCTCAAAAAGAGATAAAGGTCATTTTCCCAAATTAAGTGCTGAAAGTTGTTAGGAGGAGAAAAAGACAATCCCTTACCCAAAATAGATAAATTAAATTGATTCAAGGAACAAATTAATCACTTGTAAGTTATCAATCTCAGAATTAACTCTTACAGGCATTTTCTGTTCCTCATGTTCCTCCTCCCATAGCTGAATATTTAAAAAATGTCCTCTGTTTTTGTCCCGCCCTTTGAATCTTGTGTGTCTCGGGATTATCTGATTGCCTCTTCCTAAAAAAGAAGAACAACAGAAGAGAGGGAAACAGTACTAGCAACTGCATCTGACACCAGATTTCTATGACCACTATCATCATCATCTCCTGATTCCACCTCTGGGATGGATAGTGTACCATGTCTGAATGTATCCTGGGGTTTGTCATTAAGTTACCACCATGTATACAGTCTATTATTAGTAAAGTCCTCTTTATCCCAGTGAAATATGGATTTCTTTATTAACATAATGTCTCTCAAAAGATTTAAATTTAGTATACTGCAATTGAAAAGTTTGAGTATATGTGATAGATATGCCAAAATTCATAACATTTCCGAGTTCTATAACTGTAACTCTGCCCATGTTATCGATGTCTTGTCTTGCCCATGTCATCTGCAATTTGTGGGCAAAACAATACGTAAATACAAGCTGAGACTGTTAGAGCATGTGGGCACAATCCTTAACAGTCAAAGGGACAAGGATAATTTTAAAACATTAACGCCTAACGCAAGGCAATTCTTGTTGAAACACAACTCTGACCAAACTGGTCTTACAGCTTTTATTATTTATAAAATGCATGCAGATATTTGGGGTGGAAATTTGGATTCCCTTTTACTACGATAGGTTGAATGGATTTTTATATTGAATACTACATCCCCTGGTGGTTTAAATGAAGCCTTGAAGTTCACTCCATTCTTACACTGAAAGGTCTCTCTGTGGTTTTATCATCTTTATTATTGTTTCAAGTACTATAGTAAATTATAATGTAATACTAATATTACTGTTGAACTACGATTGGAGACATACAATAGATTGCTTTATAGATTACATTAATGTCATTGTGTGTCTATAACTACAATTCTGATATCTAATGTTTCTCATTATATAAGTTTTTCCATTATAAAGGATATGGGTCATTTCTTCTGTTTTTTAAAAAGGATCATTTATTTGACCTATAATCACAATATCTATATTTATATTGAGGACAATCATTTGTACAAGATCATTTTTACTTTTGTCAAATAGTCAATATATGTGATATGTTAGTAATATTGTACATAGTGCGGTTGCATAGAAATGGATGTATCAGTAATGTATAATGCCTTTTTTGGAAATATTGTTATTGAATTATGATGACATTTCTGTAAGATATTTGGATTACATCTTATAACAATAGTTGGATCCGCTTAAGTGCCGTATAAATACAGGAGATTTTGTTCTCCTTTTTAAATGGGCATACGCAAGATTCATAATAAAAGTTATATGTCTGGCATTTCACTATTATGATTACTTAGTGTGCAATATTTGCCAAGACTAATTTATTATATTATCATAAACCAATTCAAGTTTTTTCCTGTGGCCTTGTAATTGTATATTGTTTGATATTGCAAAATATACAATTTGAGAATACATTTTGATCATACTTTGAAACTACAGGTGGATTCTATTTGGGAGGTTGTCCTCCTCTGTTCATCAGATTGACATACGCTGCTCAGGTAGATAAAGTTATACATATGATATATCATTATTTTTATTGCTTCTAAACCAGTGTTTGTATATTCTATTCTAGTCTCTTAGAGCTTTTTATTTACATTTTTTTATGCTAAATTTGAATAACACATTTTTGTTCCAATTCCTCATTTTGGTATTTGCAGGGGTTTTCTGATTAATGATTTCTATTGTGTGATGATTGTCTGGGGTAAATATAAATCTATGTATCATTTTGTTACTTAGATTGTGTATAACGAAACGATACATAGATTATGTTAAATATTTACTACGCATATTGGGCTGGATCCACAACAACGTACATCAGCGGAAATACGTCCATCAGATGCCGAGGTCAGCTACTACACATTGTTTCGTTACGTAGATTGCGTATACGCGGTCTTAAAGGCCGCATATATACGCAATCTACGTAACAAAACGATACGTAGATTACGTAAAATAGTTACTACGCATGCGTAGTAGCTGACCTCGG
>WWET01000002.1:694042-705352 GCA_011038615.1 Limnodynastes dumerilii | reverse complement strand
GGGAGTGTCGGGGAAAGTGAACGCCGATACGCTGTGCTTTAGTAAGCACAGCGCATCGGCGTAGGTCTGGATCAGGCCCAATAATACTATGAAATGCATGAGTGGAAAAATGATGATATTTGTAATATAAAGGGAGAAGCATAGATAGAAAACTATTTGCAATTATGCACTAGCTGTATTTTACCAATGAAACATGATTGCAGCTGAAAGTGAGATATATAAAGCTCTCCTCCAGACTGAAATCCTTGCCTTGAGAAAGCTTTGGTGAAGCACATATCAGTGTTTAAGGATCGGCTATTCTGGACCACTTGCACTGTTGATGGGACTGTTATCTATTGCTCCAGTCTATCGATGTTATTTCTATACCTCATGGCCAAAGATAGGTAGAGTCACATAGGTGCCCCGATTTTTATGATTTCCTTTTTTTTCTTTATCCTTAATAAATCCTTTTTTCATATCACCAAGACCAATGTTTCATATAAAAAGCATGAATTTATTTCAACACTGCATCAACAAAAAAATCATATAAAATGGTTATTTAGTTTATATTCAATAAAAGACATTTCTATAAAAGAATGTGGTTACAAATATTCTCCCCAAACTGGAAGAGAGACACCCCCATTATGTATGCACTCTCAAATCAACTCTCACCTCAGGTGGCTAGTGGTGAGAGCGATCCCTCCGTTACCTGCAGTGTTACTTCTCATCCTTGCCTCTCCCGGTATATTGGATAAGGGCCCTTTTTTCTAAGTAGCGGAGTTGAGGAGGCTTTAACATCTTTGAGGATAGAGTTGAGAGTGCATAAATAAGGGGGGTGTCCCTCTCCCAGCTTGGGGAGAAGATTTGTAACCACACTCTTTTATGGAATTGTCTTTTATTGAATATAAACTAAACAACCAGTTTTTATGATTTTTATCAATGAAGTGTTGGAATAAATTCATGCTTTTTATATGAAACATTGGTCTTGATGATATGAAAAGAGATTTATGAAGGATAAAGAAATTCTTGTGGCACATTAAACAAGAGATGTAATAGGTGAGCTTAATGTGTTAAATGAGGAAGGTACACAGTTAAAGAATGATATCATACGATGGAGGCTGCCTGTTCCTTTTTTGTTGCATGTGGTATTGATTGGAATTCGTTCGGTGGAAGCCCAGAGAGGGAAGTCCTGAAAGAGGAGGAAAATCTGTTTATAAAGGTTGTTGAAAAAAACACAGGAAATGTGAGTAGGAGAGTGCACTTGCTACATTCACCATTTTTCATTCATACTGCACCAAGGAAAGTCTCTACCATTTTATTTCCTTCTGAGGACAAGTGGAACTAAGAGAAAAATTAGGAAAGAAAGTTTATGTTCCGTGTTGTATAACAAGAGGAAAGAAATGTGAGTGGATAGTTGTTCATTTTGTGGAACTTACTGTTTGCCGACTGTGCTACACTATTCTATTTCTTCTTTTCCCTGAGGACGTCTGTTCCAAGAAAAAGGGAGAGAAGGGAAGGAAAAAGGAAAGATATCGCTATATGTTGCAGAGCAAGAGGAAAGCAATGTGAATTTGAATGTTTATTTTTTTATTCACCTTTAACTGGCGGTACTACACCAGGGAGGAGTTTTTTTCTTTTTTCTTGAGAGCATCTGACCTGAAAAAGAAGCAAAAAGGAAGTCTGTTATTTATGCAGCTGTACAACAGAAAAGTAATGTGAGTAGCAAATTGTAGCAAATTGTATCTATTATGCTGCATGTGTACTGCACAAGGGAAGGTTTCTTTTCGTTTCCGAGAAAAAGGAAGAAAGTAAAGATCTCTTCTGTGGAGGAACAATACATTAAGAAGAAGAATTGTAGTAGAAGTATAGTAGAAGTATAAGAAGAAATAGAAAGATCTAGCAAAGACACTTGGGATCTACAAGTGAATACTGAAGCATCTATCTGGGTGCGCACCCCGAGAGGGTAATCCTATTTATCTATTAGTGATTCATCCCAGAAATTCTTTTGGGACAGATTCCAAAGGGGTATTTGGTGAACCCCCACTTTTCCCCAAGGGGAGCAGCTCCAGTGTGTACACAGCAGAGAAGGAATAAATATTATTTGATCATAATGGAAGAAAGGGTTAGGGTGAAGATGAGTATAATGATTAACAAATGCTCACCAGTCGCCGCTGAGGATCTTTAATTCCCTCACTTTGGCAGGGCAGGAGCAATCGACCCACAGGCGTTAGATGCAGGCTATAGTGGTGAAACAGACCATTAGTAGTAAGCCACACAGTAAATAGTTAGTGCGATAAGCAGTCAAACCCATTCACATTCTCTCTGGGTAAATTATTTAAGAAATTAAATACTGCTACTTGGACCGGCTTAATTAAATACTACTGTTACTATATGAGACCAATTTATTAGTTACATTAAGCAGCAGATTCAACAGTGTCCTGGTGGCGACCACCCAAACCTGTGTGATGTGTGTGACAAGCGGTTAATCCAAAAATATACAACTGGTCTGTTAAAAATTATTAAAACTTTCCCTGTATATTATATTTTTATCAGTGTTCATATACCAAATAACCTCCCCTGACCCAGAGTTTTACACCAAATAATCTTTTCTATTTAAGCTATATAGCATTTAAAAACTAAGCTGACACATGCATTAACACAAAAGACTAACTTATTTAGTGTAATTTAATATAGAAAAAAAAACCATAATACAAAGATAAAAACTATTTATAAAAGAATATTCACAATATAATGCAACAATTTCTTGTAAAAATCAGTGTTTACTATCTCTACTCAAGACACCTTTCAAGTCAGGTTTACTTCACACAAGCCTAGCTTCACACCAGAATTTTCTACAAAGATGATGCTACCTCCACACAACAGTTTATAGGTTTTCCCATCCTTTCCTTCATTTACATACCAAACAGGAACCCTGTTGGTAAAATATTTAAGAAGTTATTATATGATATTTTCCTTTATCTTATCTCCCTGTCACACCTAATTCAGCTGCTCTTTGGCCGCATGGACAAGATGTCTGGTGGTTGCATATAACTGTCCTTCGAAGCACAGATGTTATTGATACATTAAAAGTAATAAACTTCCAAATTTTAACCCATGGCGTTATATATTTTCTATTAAGCTTTACAATAAATTAAACCACAAACAAATAATTGAAGTTTTATAAGACTAGTAATTAGCTCGCATACATCAGTCCTAGAAGGTTGCCAGCTGCAGTGATATAGCATGCTACTAAGGACTATTATATTATATTGAGCATAAAGTGAGAAGCACATGAAAAAATAGTATCTTGATGAGATAGTTGCCAGCTTTAGTGACACAGCTAGTGACTAAGGACTTTGGAAAGGGTCCAGATTTAATAGTAATGGCAATTTTCCACATACTGCATTCACCCACATTCGGCATCTGCCAAATTCCAGTGTAGATTTGGTTTCTCAAGATCCAGATTTCAATGCTGGAAGTATTTCAGGTGGCTTACAGCATGTGCGCATGGTGGGAGGAGGATGATATTTATATTGTACAGAAAGGGCTTGGCTAGGTTCTTATGTGAGATCCTCATTTATGCACTGGCCTTTTTTTCATGGGGCCAGTGCGTAAATGTTGAGGTACAGTTTTTCTTGTGGAAAGTGCTTAAATGCTAAAGGAATGTTCTCCTTTTGCACTTATACTAATCAGGATCACACTGCTTGCTGTTTACTTTTAAATTAGACACAGACGTTGAACTGTGAAGCAGTGGCAACGTGTTCTGTGGAGTTATGAATCTTGCTTTTCTATTTGGCAGTCATGTGGGCAAGTCTGGGTTTGGCAGGTGCTGGGAAAATGTTACCTGCCTGACTGTATTATGCCAACTGTGAAGTTTGGTGGAGGAGGCATAATGTTATGGGGCTGTTTTTCAGGGTATGGGCTAGGCTTAGCTCCAGTGAAGGGCAATCTTAATGCTTCAGCATACCAAGTCATTTTGGACAATGCTATGCTTCCAACTTTGTGGCAACAGTTTGGGGAAGGCCTTTTTCTATTCCAACAGGTTTGTGCTCCAGTATAGAGCCTTGAATGGCCACAAATTCCCACAGAAAAACTTAAAAATCTTGTGGACAGCCTTCCAAGAACAGTGGAAGGTGTTATAGCTGCAAAAGGGGGGGCAAACTCCATATTAAAGCATATGTCTTTGAATACAATGGGCCGTATTCAGAGATCCGTTTTTTAAAAGTACGCAATTATACACACAAACGGAGCAAGGAAACACCCACCAACAACCCCGACACTCCCCTCTCCCGGAGGTGCTGTTGGTGAATTACAAGTCTATAGACCACTCTGTTTTCTACGTGTGTACTTACGTGCGTATATGTGCTCCGTCAGTACGTTTTTTGATAACCGCGCCTCCATGCATTCATTTAAATGCCTCTCCCGTAAATGTTGAGTTACGGTTTTTCTTGTGGAAAGTGCTTAAATGCTAAAGGAATGTTCTCCTTTTGCACTTATACTATTCAGGATCACACTGCTTGCTGTTTACTTTTAAATTAGGATCTGGTCCTTCATCCACATATTCTATCAACAACCAGAATACAGCTTTAACACAAAACACCTTTTGGGAAGTACTGTAATTCTTGATGAATCAAGTTCAAGCTGTGCTTTTACTTTAACACAGTTAAAGACAGCTGGATATAAATTGTTATAACAACACTACATTGACACCTGCTTATTTCCAGTATAAGCTGATAAATCTTCAAAGTTTGTCACCCAGGAACAGCTAATTATTGCTCGCGTATAAAAAAAAAAAAAAAAAAAATTGTTTCTCTGTGCATTGGAACACCTGATATGTTTAACTGCTTAACACAACTTATAGTGTGACATACAAATAAGTCTATTTAACCACTATAGACTGCAGTCAACTATCTAATCAGATCTGAATATTATTCCAATATCATTCTGCTATAACACAAACTTTGGCTGCAGCCTAAGAACGAATAACAACCTAGAATGATTCTAACTTAATTCAACCTTGTTTTTATGTGCATTTTTTACTTATTTATTTTGTGAATAATAAATAATCTTTAGGGTTTACAATTTGAGCCCTTCTTGGAACTGTTTGCTTGATGCTGGAGTCTAGGTTTTATTGATGCTTTAATGTGAGACTTTATTAAAATGTTACACTCTAGTGCCATTTATTTTCTCCTTTTGAAAAGATTACTATTGTTCTATAAATGCAAAACAAATGGCCTACTATTTTTTTAGTCACTGTACTTAAAAAAACTTTCAAAGTTGTTGCACTTTTCTGAGTGAAATAATTGACTACTGTTTCTGCTTTTGCTTGATTGCCGTAAAATATACTACAAGCAAAAATGGCTTTCTAATAAATAGGGAGCAAAATTGTCATAAAAAAATGATTGACATTGTGCATTAATGAGTAACAAATTCCAAAAAATAACATTCAAAGACACACATTTACTTTGTGTAGCTATAAAATGTTTTTTTTTAAGAATTAATTTTAAGCATAAGCCTTTTTTTATCAAAATGGGCCTGATCCAGCGTTACATCGTGGGACTACCCCTGACACTCCCCCTGCCCCATCGTATTTACACTCCCTTACGCCGCCTGAAGGCTACCCTAACTTCAGCTGGCGTAAGGGAGTGTAAATACGCTGCGACGGCAGCGTTAGTATGATAACGCCGCCCTCCCAGCCTCATTACCCTCCCCCCGCCTACCTGCTCTAACTGCAGCGTAGTAACGCTGGGGGACGCGATCGGGCGTTGCCGTAGCTACGCCGGGCAACATCTTCCCAGCGCTTGCGCAGGTCGTCTTTTTAGACGATCTTACGCTGCTGCCCGGCGTATTAACGGAAGCGTAGTTCAGGATCTCTCTATGAATGTCTCTACATTCTTACACATAGCTATATCAGGTAAACACACATCTGTACATTATAATGAAAGGTATATGGGTATACTGCATAGAAACAAAGGGCTGAATCCAGACTTAAGTAAGTGCTTGAAATTAGTTACTCTTGGGCTAAACCATGTTAATTGCAGGGGAGTCATATTTAATCTGTTGCATACAATATTAGAGTTGAAAGGTGATGTTTCCTATCCCAAGTCTACATAACAGTGTGATAGTAACGCTGGTCAGTATCTGTGTGCAGCAATTCAAAGATATATCCATGCATGCAAAGAATACAATAAACTTGACTCCCCCTGCAATCAACATGGTTTAGCCCAGGAGTAACTAATTTCAAGCACTTACTCAAGTTTGGATCTAGCTCTTAGAATGTAATGGCATATAAGAGCAACATGTACAATCCCGTTTGTCATTTTTTTTCTGGAGTAAGCTAACTGAGCTTCAGTTGCTGAGCCCGCCTTTGCCAAATGTTTCCTTGTTAACTATTTTTAAGACAGCGAGTGCCGTTCACTTTATTACATATTTACTGTATATGTGTATATATATATATATATATATATATACACACACACACACATACATTTCTGTATATTACACTGTAGTATATATTAAAATGACCTTGGACACTAGGAATATTATATATTTTATTAAAAGTATTGCTTGTTCTCCTTTCTACTTGAGGTGTTATGACTTCATTAACTATAGAATGGAGAAGTTGAAAAAAAGCCATTTAAGCGGCAGGAAGCATGTTTTTTTATTATTAAAACAAGCAGGTGCACTGCCAAATTGTTCTACCAACAATGATTAATAATAAAAAAAAAGTTAGACAGTTTGCTGTGTAAGTCTTGTATAAACACTGGATCTGGTATGGTATGTAAAATTTACCAACACTCTGCTGATTTCATAGCTGTAGAGTTCTGAACTTCCACTGGCATTAATGCAAGCACAAAAACTGTGTCGCGGGAGTTTAATGGAAAGGGTTTCCATGGCCGAGCAGCTGCATGCAAGTCTCACATCACCAAGTCCAATGCCAAGCTCCGGATAGAGTGGTGTAAAGTACACAGGCGTTGGACTGTGAAGCAGTGGAAACGTGTTCTGTGGAGTTATGAATCTTGCTTTTCTATTTGGCAGTCATGTGGGCGAGTCTTGGTTTGGCAGGTGCTGGGAAAATGTTACCTGCCTGACTGTATTATGCCAACTGTGAAGTTTGGTGGAGGAGGGATAATGTTATGGGGCTGTTTTTCAGGGTTTGGGCAGGGCTTATCTCAAGTGAAGGGCAATCTTAATGCTTCAGCATAAAGTCATTTTGGACAATGCTATGCTTCCAACTTTGTGGCAACAGTTTGGGGAAGGCCTTTTTCTATTCCAACAGGTTTGTGCTCCAGTGCACAAAGCAAGTACTATAGAGCCTTGAATGGCCACAAATTCCCACAGAAAAACTAAAAAAATCTTGTGGAAAGCCTTCCAAGAACAGTGGAAGGTGTTATAGCTGCAAAAGGGGGGCAAACTCCATATTAAAGCATATGTATTTGAATACAATGGGCCATATTCATCGGTCCGTTTTTAAAAAGTACACAATTATACACACGAACAGAGTAAGGAAACACCCACCAACAACCCCGACACTCCCTTCTCCCGGAGGTACTGTTGGTGACTTACAAGTCTATAGACCACTCTGTTTTCTACGTGTGTACTTATGTGCGTATATGTGCTCTATCAGTACGTTTCTTGATAACCGCGCCTCCATGCATTCATTTAAATGCCTCTCCCCACCCACTTTTATATAAATTTTTTCCGTATGTCTGATTTCCGTGCGTATGTCCCCAAGTGCGTTTCACATTTACGTCCGTTATGCACTTCCATGCGTATAGTCAACGTAAACTACGTCCATAAAGTTAGTACACATATGCAGTTGATCCAATACTAAAAATACACACGTAACTTCACTTAAAAACGGATCTCTGAATATGGCCCAATGTCATTACTGTCCATGTTGGTGTAATGATCACGCATACAAATATTTTTGTCCATATAATGTACCATGGATTCCCAATGATGCAAGGTAAAGTAATACAGCCTTAAAAACAACAGTAGGTTGCAAACTGCAAAGATCAATGAAGCTCTTCAACTGGACATAGTTCTTGAAAGATATATACTCAAATTCCTTCAAACAAAAACATCAGATAGTGTATGTAAAATCTATTTTAACAGCTTTGGAAACCTGAATGTTCTATGAGTGGACCTGAAGGATGCATATTTACATATACCAATATTCCAAAATCATCAGTGTTTTTAACGTTCTTGGCGGTAAAGCTACATTTCCACTTCAGAACACTACCTTTTGGGTTGGCCATCTCACCAAGAACATTCACAAAAATGTCAAGACACCTAATGGACCGTATTCACACTAGTAAGTGTAGAAACTATGGGCCTGATCCAGATCTACGCCCGCCGTCTCAGATGTTGCCCGGCGTCGCTACGGCAACGCCCGATTGTGGATCGGGCGTCCGTAGCAGCACAGTAGGGGATGTCCCCCAGCGTCCCTACGTTCAGGTTAGAGTAGGTGGGCGGGGGGAGATAGTTAAATGAAGGAGGAAGGGTGGGCTAAGCGGCCATACGCTCCTGTGCAAGCGTATGACCCGTTCCTTATGCCGGCTGAAGTTAGGGTAGCCTTCAGCTGGCGTAAGGAAGGGGCCATACGCCCAAACAGGGGGAGTGTCGGTCAAAATGAACGCCGATACGCTTTAGTAAGCACAGCGCATCGGCGTAGGTCTGGATCAGGACCTATGTGTGTGTTTTTACGATCAGTTAAACTTCACATGCCCAGAACCCAAATATACGTATGGAAACCATGGCTGATTCACATACACAAACATCACACTTAGGACTGATGCACGCATCAGCACGGAACGATTCCGGTATGCGTGGGTAGAGGGGCAAGATTCTTAATGCTAATGCACAGTATGGGCATTTCATGAGTTAGGACTAATTCATAAGTAGGAGTGCCTTGCGGAAACTAACATATGCACAGGAAAAGTTAAGGTAGCCCTTGACCACTCGTAATTTGAAGAATAGTTTTGTTTGCTGCGAGGCCAAGTGTGTACTCTTACTTAATTCAGCCCACAACTGCTGTGTGTTTTTAATCAATGGATGTGTTTATAAAATCAATAAATAAAGGCTCGGTTATTTAATCTTATGCTGTTTTCACATTTTGTGCAAGACTTTAACTTTGTAAAATTGCCATTATTTGTATTCAGTTTGTGAAGGTTTATTTATAACTTTTATTTACTTAAAATTTTGTGTACAAATACCATTACATTTACTTATTTTTAACTGTATTGGTTGTTTGTTTTGCTTTTATTTTTTAAATGATTATGAAATGTTTTATGAAAGTATTTATAAGTAGTGGATCATTGTATTTCTAACTTCATACTGTATGCGTTTATGTGTAATGTAAAATATGTCATGATTATTCTTATTTTAAGTTTTATTTTTAATGGTTACTTTTGGTTACATATGTTAATGAGAGAATGTGCTGTTTTTAGATATAAACATTTCTTTACTTTTCCAAAGCCTAAACAGTGCGTTTATTTACGTATCTTTGAATCATAAGCAATTTTAAATTTCTAAACGCACAACTCATTCCTGGCTAATAAAGTCCACACGTACCTAATTATATGCAGGAAAGACTTACATCCTTACGCAGCTCTCCCAACACGAAGTAGTAGTTAACCGACTTCTTTCTTTTCTCTGAATCTGTATTGTGCATTTTCCTATGCGTATATTTAGGCATGTTCACAATTTTACTCTTATGTGTGAATCAGGTCCAATGTGTGGAGACAAAAAGCAGGGATGGGTAAAAAAAAAGTGGTATTCAGAATTGAATGCACTTATTTGTGTTGCCAGAGGCTGAAGGAAAAATGAAGGTATGCTGAGCATCCAAAGACAGCTGGATAAAGCTCTATATTTCTGAAGCATATTAAGATTAGAAATTTGAACATTCCTCAAAGACTGAAAGCCCACTCAAATAAGGTCAAATCTAAGTCTAAGGCAAAGAAATATACTTATATATATTTTTTTTCTTATCGAGTGCCTTACCTGAGAAGAATGAGAAGACCCAGGAAACATGAAGGGGTGGATCATATTTATTATCAAAGTGTCTTTTTTTTTCCTGTCCTGGCACCTATTCATATTATCAAGTAATAATTTTTTCTGTACACATAGGTCCCAAATACTGTATAAAGATTCTTACAGATATCTAACAATGGGCTACACTATCCAGGCATCTGTGTGTGCACATTTTAACTACTTCCATTTGTATTGACTGAATTCTCTCAGCTGGGAGCTACCCTCAACCACACAGAAATTTCTGGAAGTACAGGGGGCTGAGGATGAGAGAGCACCCCTATTCTGTAAATTGTCTTAGAGGGAATGCCCACTTGTGAACTCAAGTCAAGTAACTCTGTTGAAAGTGTAATTGTTCTTAAGTCTGTATCAGATAGAATGTGTTACAATCCTTTAACACATAATCTCAAGCTCTAAACATTATCAGTATTAAAAAGTGCACATAATGTACCTAAGCCTGAATTAAGTAAGTCAGGGGACTTACATAACTCTGTTGTTGAAGTCCCCTGTAAAGTAACATTGGTGCATATGTTATACTAATGTATCTTCTACTGTACGAAACTGATGTGCCGATGTTACTTTTCAGGGAACTTATGCAAGAGACTGAGTAAGATCAAAGAAAGTGTCCAGCCATTTCCATTTTGCATGCCTAATCCCCACTATACAGATGGGGGACATGCATGCTAATAAAGTGCCGGAAGCGGCGAACATCAGTTGTGTCCAAAAATCTGCACGAGAGAGGGGAGTGACTGGGGCATGCATTCCCCTCTTCTGTGTGGACTACCAGATCTCCATGCGTATGGAAGAAGCACAGAGATCTGGATCAGGTCCAATCTGACTAAAGGTAAGCAAACATTATTATATAAAATAAATAAAAAAGAGAGTATTTATCATTTTACAGTATGCACCAAGCATTACATTATTCAAACAAAAATGACATCTTAATTTATGGGGTGCATTTACAGGTATAGGAAGAATAACGTTATATTGTTACTTCTCAAAATTATTTATTCCTAGTTCACTTTAAGCCAGAGCTGCACAGGCTAAGTAAAAATACTTTTACCAGGTAACTGGTACATGAAATTTAGACCCTATTTCAAAAATTGGTTTTAGATTCCTTTACAGCAAACCTATAAATATATAATTGAATTAACATGTGCTTAAAGTGACCTATTATAGTTATGTCATTCTATTTTTGAGATATGCCAGCAGAAGGTAACACCATATGCCCCAAGCCTGACGTTTGATGCTCTTTCTGCAGTCTAATGTGGCTGTCAAAATGTGTTAGAATCACAAATA
>WWET01000002.1:670993-694002 GCA_011038615.1 Limnodynastes dumerilii | reverse complement strand
TCTACACAATGTATTAGCATGTGGCTGTTTTCAACCTTTTTATTATTTTGAAACATGTTCTTCTTTCTGTAGACAAAAGTAACTTTTGGAGAATTAAATGAAAAAATTACTTGTTTACATTTTTTAAAAGTATCAAAACATATTTAGAAAGCCTATTATTTATTTTGGTTGAGATAAATCACTTTTCTACTTAATAGAAGCTCTCACAGGTCATTCTTAAAAAGAAAGAAAATATATTTACATATGTAGCCATTTTTTGCTTGCTGCACAACATATGAAAATGGTGTGTAACCAGTTTAAGACTTCAACCTTTCACTGGATAATTGGGTTGATTAGGATTGGCACTGGGCAATCGAGTGATAGAACCGATTACTGCATAGTGTATGTACTATATAATGTCTCTGATGATTAGAATGTTGTCACTGGTGACACTGCATTGTGGTAGCCAGCAATGAACATAAAACATACTATAAACATAAAATATTTGGTTTCGAGTGAAAGTAAGAATCACTATATAAAGTGTACTCCTATTGTGTGCCTTCCATCAGAGAGCTAGAACTACAGTATATTTCAATAAACCAACGTGTTAATTACACTGGTCAATAAAATCTTTATTACTTCTTGTCAAAAGAGTTCATATAGGTGCATTACATAGTGGTTTCTGCGCTGAATTCAAATAAGTGTTTTAGAATGACATAGGCATTTTATACCATTAACACAAATAAAATGTTGTTTCATAGAATTATCTGCTGTGATTTGCCTCAGAAACATCCTTTATAGGTGTCCATCAGAATGCTTGGACTCTCCACTTGCCTTGAAATTGGTTTTCAATTAGGAAAATGTCCTGCTGGAACCATTCGCCATGTTTATTGTTGACTGCTCCAAGACTGGCTATGAAGAAGTCTGGGTGTGAGTCCAAGAAGTGGACTTTCATAGACATGTTACACCCTATTATCTTGTAAGATTTTAAGAAATTGTCCACCATCTCTTTGTAATTGTCTGTCTTATGGTTCCCTAAGAAGTTCTAGTATTTGAGAGCCTCTCATGCAGATCTTTCAGCAGGTTTAAGCACACCATTGAAGCTCCAATCAAGTAACAGTTCTCTTATTTGTGGACCTAAAAAGATCCCGTCTTTGAGCTTTGTCTCATTGATCAATGGAATTTCTTTCTTAAGTCTGCGAATGCAAGCCTGCTCTGACCCAGTGCTTAGAAAAAGTTCTAAGATAGATGTCAATTCTCTGTTTTGAATTTTGTGTCCAAGTGCTTCGATAACAGACTTAACATCATGGCAATAATATAAACACAAAAGGGACCACAGCGCTGTTATTTATGATAATCAATATATAAAATATAGCAGTTCACCAATTTTGAAATAATAACCTTAGAACCGAGCAGAGGTATAAAAAGGCAATTTAATAAGGTAAAAAATAAGATATTGTAAACATATAACACATAACGCAAGAACAATACAGTATTAACTGTGCACAGTCTGGAATAAATAAGAGCCAATCACTATAAAGAGTGGAACGTAATTAGATCCTGCAGTTCAGTAGTGTAGAGGTAAAAAGATGACGGCAGTGTCCCTCAATAAACTCACATAAGTCAGGGCGATAGTGAAGACAAACTCCCAAAGGCACTGCTGGTAATAATAGTTCACAGGGCAGATGTCAAATAAAGGGAATAAACCCCTCCTGGATAACTTCTATAGATGTTTACCACAGTGCGGGAGTAAAGTTGCAGTCCCTGCTGGCTGAGATATCCAGACAAAGACTCCCGTCTGTTGGGGAAATTTGTATGCCGTGCAGGTAATAAGTACTGAACTTCGCAGGTAATATACTCACAGTCCCACTGTATGAATACAAGTCTGGTCCAGGGTATGAGACAAGCTCCTCCGTGGGTCTAAACGAATGGCGTGTAAAACAGAGGCAACCCGCTACACTATAGAACCCACGAGCCGAAGACCAGTCAGCTGTTTTGGCGTGCGGCTCCAGACAATAGCACGTGTGCTTGTGATGTCCCGCTGACGCGTTTCGTCCAATACGAGGACTTTTTCAAAGCGGATATGGGTGTTCTGAGGTATCGGTCATCCTTTTAAAGAAGACTCAACAGATGTCCACTAATTGGAGGGACTAATTTGGATGTTGAAAAAGTCCTCCAAACGATAGATTTCTAGTGGATTTGAAAGCAACGGTGTAGCAAATATTTTGTATGCTACTCATAAGCAATAATACAAAGTAACAAATGTATAATCTGTGAGTCATAATAAACCTGCTGCTCGGCACTATAAGATTATTTATATAACCATAATAAATACATCAAACATAGTGAAAAACATAATAATAAATACTGCTATAAAAAAATCATTATCAAATAAGGGCAATGTATATAAATAATTAAAAATAAAAAAGACAGTATACTATAATAAAATAACATTTAATAATTAATAAAATAATATATCAAAGAAGAAAGGAAAGCAATGTATGTATAACATATGTGACAACATCTAGGAGGGAATAATTGTAATAGATTCCCTAGATCTCTATAGCTAAACAATAAGTGTGATTGGCCATAATAGACCATATTGACAATAACCCAAAGCAAAGTAATAGTTTACAAAAACATAGATTATACACATTTTGCATTAAAGAATAAAATACCCATTGATTGTTCTATGCACAAGGGGCACTCCTAGGTAATAATCAGAATAAGAAAAAGTAAATAAATAAATATAAAAGTACAATAAAAATAAGAATGAAAATAGAAATAAAAATGAAAATAAAAATGAAAAAAATATATAATGAGTGTAAATAAAAAGTGATAAAATAATAAGGATGAAAATAAAAATAAAAATAATAATGATAAAAATAAAAATAGTGAGGATAAAATAAAAGTAAGAAATGACCACTGAGGAAAAGATGGTAAGGGGCCATGGGAAAGGAAATAATGAATGAAGGTACAGATAATGTATGAATGTAATCAATAATTATGAAAATAAACCAAAATTAAGAATAGATAAAGAAAAAGAATATAGATAAAACTAGTGGATATAAATGAATAGAGGCTGAGAGTAAAAGGTAAATAAGTATATAATGAATTAAAATGTGTGAAAAATTGTTTGAAAGAATCCAAAAGTGTAAGTGATAAGGAAGAGTGGAGTAAATAATGAAAAGAAGCTAAGGATGAAAATAGAATGAAGGAATAATGAAAGGAGAGTAATGAAATAATCAATGACCCGTATCCTTAAATTCAACCATATCATTGAGGCCCTCTGGAACCAGTGTTTGAAGCTGGAAAATCAAGAAGGCCTCCCTTTGGCAAAGTCTATTATATCTATTGCCTCCTCGATCAGTCTCTACAATGTGCTCCACATCACATAGAGAGAGGGCTTGGGTATTGCCTTGATGTACAGACTGAAAATGTTTATATAAAGTATGGGTCCTCAAACCCTTAGAGATATTGTTGCAATGTTCTCGAAAGTGAACCTTCAGTTTACGGGTTGTTCTACCTACGTACTGCAAGCTGCAACGGCATTGCAGCACGTAGATAACGAAGGTGGATTCACAACAGATGAATTCTTGTATAGGAAAAGTAGTCTTGCCCACATGAGAGTGAATCCTAGTTATATCATCCATAATAAAATTACAGGTGAGGCATGTTTTTCTGTTGCATTTAAAGCACCACTTTTGTTTTTGCACTGAGATGGGTAGTCCCATAACTTTTTTAGATGTAACCATAACCCGACTAGGGGCCAGAATATTTCCTAAGTTCTTATTTTTCTTGAAAATAATGCGAGGTTAATCACCCAAGAGGGGGACCAAAATGGGGTCTTGTTTCAAAATATAAAAATTGTTGTAGATTGCATTACTTAGTTTTTTGGATTTTTTATTATAACGTGAAACAAAACAAATATCCTCATATTGTGAGGAATAATTGCCCTCCCTCTTTGCCTTTACCTTAGGTTTTAAAAGTTTCAACCGGTTAAGGCCTTTAGCTTTAATAAGGGAACTTGCAAGGAGTTCCTCAGGACATCATGGCAAAACACAAGTCCATGTTTAAGGACAAATAATTCTTTACAGTCACAATATCTGTCTGAAAACACACACTTTATTGTTATTGTGAAGGAGATTCCAGTCTTTCAATATGGAGTCCAAAAGTTCTACAAGGTCAAGGTCATTGAGATCTCCTTGGATAACTAAATGTGGTTCAGGAGACGGACAGGGAGTCTCAAAGGTTGGGTTAAAGACTTCAAACAACATAAATAGCCTTAATTGGTGCTAAATGTTAACTAATAAACTGCAAAGGAGAGCTAGTTTAATTCTACTAAATATTTATTAAGCAGAAAAACTTTAAATCCCAGCACGCAGTTTTGGTTATACAGGGGAGAGCTGCAGTATTAGACAAGTGGATGCGACCCCACGAAGCATCAGGGTAAGTATACAATAGAGAGTTACCAAAGGTAACGATTTGCTACTGCGCTCATTGCCTAATTATAGCCTCTATCACCGAAAAAGGGTAAAGAAGGGGAGGAAGGGCACATAAACAGGAAAGAATAAATAATAAACACAGATCTGGATAGACAGTTAACTTAAGTGACACAGTTCATTTGAAGAACAATGTTACTGGGGTAGTGAGTTAAATGTGAAGAGCAATGATGTGTCACGGGTTTGTAGGGGGAGACAATAATTTTTCTGTTCGTGCAGTTGTTTTTTCCAAAGGTATTGAACGTGCAGGATTTTTCAGAACGGTGTCAGTGAAAAAGTCAATTGGAGATGTAGAAAACAGCGGTGTAGTGCAGCTTGCAGATAGTTTGAACAGCTGTTCACTCACCGCTCGTGCAGTAATTCTGCAGGATCCGTGTGGATAGTATAGATGCTGTTTCTTTCCAGCGAATGTAGAAGTAACTTCTGTGAGGTTGGCAACAATGTTGCTGCTCGTGCAGGATGTTTAAGCAGGTTTTATGTTGATGATCTATTGAAGTAGCTGTTGTGGCAGTGGTCCCTCGCGATCTCCTTCTGGCGGGATCCTTCACCTCGGCTCCGGTCCGACAGGAGGGGGAGGGCGGGGGGTGTTATGCTCGCAGCTGTCTGTGAGAACACGTTGGTGACACCTGCATTGATTTTGTTTAATAAAAAGCTGTATTTGGCATTTGAAATGATGTCTTCGCTTATTGTGAGTATATTACTATCGCAGTAAACTAACCCCTATTGTGGTGAGGTTTATCTGCACCAGCCTGTGGTGCACATCTTCTTATCTCGCAGACAGCTGCGAGCATCACACCCCCCGCCCTCCCCCTCCTGTTGGACCGGAGCCGAGGTGAAGGATCCCGCCAGAAGGAGATCGCGAGGGACCACTGCCACAACAGCTACTTCAATAGATCATCAACATAAAACCTGCTTAAACGTCCTGCACGAGCAGCAACATTGTTGCCAACCTCACAAAAGCTATCTCTACATTTGTTGGAGAGAAACAGCATCTATACCATCTACACGGACCCTGCAGAGTTACTGCACAAGCGGTGAGTGAACAGCTGTTCAACCTATCTGCAAACCGTACTACACCGCTGTTTTCTACATCTCCAATTGACTTTCTTACTGACATCGTTCTGAAAAAATTCTGCACTTGCAATACCTCTGCAAAAAACAACTGCATGAACTGAAAAATTATTGTCTCCCCCTACAAACCCGTGACACATCATTGCTCTTCACATTTAACTCACTACCCCAGTAACATTGTTCTTCAAATGAACTGTGTCACTTAAGTTAACTGTCTATCCAGATCTGTGTTTATTATTTATTCTTTCCTGTTTATGTGCCCTTCCTCCCCTTCTTTACCCTTTTTCAGTGATAAAGGCTATAATTAGGCGATGAGCGCAGTAGCAAATCGTTACCTTCGGTAACTCTCTATTGTAAATATTTATTAATACAGACAAAAAAATGAATATATCTCAGTATAATGAATACAATACAATATCAAGCTTCATAATATCAGATACAGTACATATATATTTGTAAAAATAACTGTGAATAAAGTGTATATATCAGAAAATACATTATTTTTATATAGTGGAGGATTAATATCAAGTGGTCCAATTTTAATCACTTTAAAGATGTTGCAATGTTAAGGCATTGCTTTCAGGAAATAACAGGTTAAATCCTTATAACATATCAGAAACAGTTCTTGGGATAAGTGTGAAAAAGTTGATGCTTTATAAATTGACAAGAACTCTTAAAATGAATATAGATGTTTAGAAGATCCAGTACACGATTTTGACGAGTTATGTACAGTCAGAGTTCCGATGCGTGACATCTTTGTGACAACTTGCGCAGTGCATTCCCACAGACAGATTTACACATGCAGCATGCATAAATTATCTGTCATTATTAATTCTGAATCAGGCTCAATGTTTGGACAATAGTAACAAACCTCACTCTCTGTAATATATCCCAAACTGTTCTGCGTGTTGTTGATCTTGATTTGTTTTTGGATAGTGTATTGCAAGTTTTTTGTTGCTTATGAGCATATAACATAATTACTACTGTAGATGTTCTGGAGAAACAGTAACTTAAAAAGACTCCACAAACTCTTTGGTGTTTTGTATCATAGGTGGCAACCATGCTGTATGTTTCAGGTGTTCCAAACTCTTCTGTCTTTACAAAGTGAAAGTGGGTACAAAATAGGGCCCTTTGAGCGTGTCTTCGGTTGAGTCTGTCGGTTGATGCAATATATAATTGTGATTTGTCAGGACTGTAATGACATGTAGAGCCCCCTCCAACCAATGACTCAATTTTTAAAAGGCAAGTTTAATAGCTAACAGTTCCCTATTCCCAACATCATAATTTCTGGCAGGATAAAATTTGTTTGAAAAATAAACACAAGAATGTAACTCTCCATCCTCGGGATCCTGTTGTGACAGCACCGCTTCCTCTCCCACATCGAATTTGTCTACTTCAATTCTAAAGAGTAGCTCAGGACTCAGGTGTCTAAGGATGGGTTCTGAGATAAAGGTTTGCTTCATGTCCTTCAATGTTTCCATTGCCTTTGAAGGTCAATTACTTGGGACCCCATCCTTTAAGCTGAGGTTCAAGATTGGGGACACATGAGTGGTAAATACACTGATGAACCAGCTGTAATAATTGAAACGTTGTACAGCCTTTAATTTGAATGATTGCACCAACTCCAAGATGGCCTTCACTTTAGTTGGATACATCGAAACCCTTCAGAAGCAATCATGTATACCCCAGGAAGTCCACTTCTGATCATTCAAACTTCCACTTTTCTCTTTTGGCATACAGACTTGTCTCTTAGAGGCCCTGATGGACATGAGAGTGATGCTGGTTCAGAGAAGGAGAGTAAATCAAGATATCATCCAGATAAACGTTTATGAAATCTTGGAAAGTTGTTGATTTTTTATGAAGTCTGAAAGGCATCACCAAATACTCATAATGTCTAGATTGCATGTTTAAGGCAGTCTTCCACTCATCTTCTTTTTAGTTGCAAATCAATTATGGTATAGAGAGTAGCCCCCTTAGGGGCTGAGATGAGTGGTAAAGATTAAGTATTTCTCACCATGATTTTATTAATTTACGGTTAATCAATGCAAGGTCTCAGATTGTCGTCCTTCTTCTCTATAAAAAATAAATCCTGTTCCTAACTGGAATTTTAATGGTCTGATGAACCCTTTCTTTAGATTTTCTTGAATATTTTCCTCCATGGAGGAAGCCTCAGGACATGACGGTGAGAAAAATTGTCCTCTAAACTCTTTAGATCCTAGAATGAGATTGATTCCATAGTCGCATGATCAGTGTGGGGGCAGGGTATCAGCAGTTTGTTTGCAGAAAACACTCAAATAATCTGCATATTAAGCAGGAATTCCTTCTTCAGGAATGGAGATACTGTAGACCGGTAGCATCAGGCATTGTAAGGAGCATTTCTCATTCCACCAGATAATTTCCCCACTGTCCTGATTAATAATGGTGTTTTAATCCTTAAATTCCCCAGAATGAGTTGTGTTGCAGGCTAGTCAATGACTAGGAAGTTCCAGAAGGCAAGATCCACAAGGGAAATGTTCATGGACAGGGTCAGTTCGTTGTCCAACAAATTACCTACAATGGGCTGGATCCAGACCTTGTTAAGTGCATGAACTTAGTTACACCTGGGCTAAACCATGTTGATTGCAGGGGGAGTCATATTTCATCTGTTGCAAACAGTATTAGAGTTAAGAGGTGATGTTGCCTATCCCAAGTCTGAATAACAGTGTGATAATAAAGCTGGTCAGTGTCTGTGTGCAGTAAGCAATTCAAAGATATATCCCTGCATGCAAAGAATACAATTACCTTGACACCCCCTGAAATCAACATGGTTTAGCCCAGGAGTAACTAAGTTCATTCACTTAACAAGGTCTGGATCCAGCCCAATACCACTATCAATAAAAGTAAAGTGATCACGTGATTCCATAAGGAGGAGTGGCCGTGCGGAAATCATCAGTGAGTTTTTGGAAGAGATTAGTTTGATACTGATAAGGGACAATAAGTTTTGTTCATTCCAAGTTGTTTTCTGGTACAAAAGGTTGTTTTATTGGTTTCAGGCTTAAAGTAGATAAATATACTAATTACTAGTTGACTAGTTACAATCTATTGCATGAGTGTGTTTGTCTTTGTGTCTTTAAATCTGTGTAGCATTTTTCTCCATGTGTCACTCCATGATATTGCAGTCCACCTTGATAGCAAACTGCATGAGCTCCTTGAAGGTTTAGGATGGAGCATACTGCAATAGAGCATCCTTGATGGATTTGGACAAACCCAACATGAATTGACTATGGTGTGCCAGGTCATGCCATTGGTACTCCATGGCTCAACATTTATAATTGGGGCAATATTCATCAGCAAATATCTGTCCTTGACAGGTGAACCTGATCTTGGCTTCAGACATCACCAATTGATCCAGCTCATCATACTAGGGCTCTAGGGCCTGGGAAAAAAAGGTGAACCTGATCTTGGCTTCAGCTATCACCAACTGATCCAGCTCATCATACAAGGTGGCCTAGAAAAAAGGTGAACCTGATCTTGGCTTCAACCATCACCAATTAATCCAGCTCATCATACAAGGGCCCTAGGGTCTGGAAAAATGGTGACAGTAATCAAGGACTGGTTGAGAGCTGCATCCACAAATTAGAAAGACCCCAAAGACAAGTTCATTTTTTCTGAGATATAAAAAGTATACATTTGATTAACATAGATTAAAAATCATCATAGTGATGAAACCATAGTAAAAACACACCTTCCAAATGAAATATTTAGAATAAGCATCTGTCCTAAATACACTGGAGCAGGTATATAATATCTAAAGTATAATAGATTCAGTAAATAACAAAATATTAGTAATATATATATATAGCTCTATGAGAGAGAAAAAATCTGCCAGCAAGCAAGAATAATTTCCACAAAGCCTCTGAATCACAACTATAGATACAATATTAATAAAAATTGTAAACAGTGTAAAAGAAAACAAAAAAATGTAGCAATCAAGGGTGCATGCAGCCTACACTGAGATCCGATGGCTGACCCTGGTGAAGAGGAACAAACAGTCTCAGGCTGTGCTTCGCCCACTCGTTAGCTAGTATAAATCCCTACACTCAATCTAACACATAAGCAGGCACAGTAAATAGACAGTTCTCACAGACAGGAACAGTGTGGAATTAAAAAAATAATAGGCATTAAAAAAGTTGAAGGGAACTGGCAGAGCAAGGATTGGAAGGAGGATCTAGCCAGAGAAGAAATGAAAATTATTTATAACACAATGGATCCGGAAGGCCTAAATAATGCCTTCGAGTTGAAGTGGTTTTTGGGGGATTGAAGAACTGTAAATTGATCATGGATGCATAGGTCATCTCCTTAAGTATAGGATCTAAAAATCAGGATTTATTAAGGCACTTTGGGTTGAGTCACTAAAAGGATGAGAGTCCTTAGGAATTAGGATAGATAAGAGATTTTTTTAGTAAGTCACTTTGAATTGAGGCACAAGCAGAAAATTAACTTTATTGAGATAATTATAGAAAGGTAGGCGTATATAATTAAGAAGATAAAAAATGTGTAGTATCATGTTCTATCGGCATAAAAAGAATTTACAATAGAGGTTCACTTTTTAAACACTTTTTCTGTTAAATGAAAGGGAGGGTAAGGATGGATATTAGAGGGTATAATCCATTAAGGATTATGGGCCTGATCCAGACCTACTCTGCACCCCCCCGACACTCTCCCTTGCCTTACCGTATTAACACTCGCTTACACCGGCTGAAGGCTACCCTAACTTTAGATGGCGTAAGCGAGTGTTAATACGCTGGGTCGGCGGCGTTGCAACGCCCCCTCCAGCGTTACTATGCTGCTGCTACGGTCAGGTGTTGCAGTAGCTACACTGGGCAACATCTGCCCAGTGCATGCGCAGATCAGTTTTTCAGTCGATCTTACGCCCGCCGTAGTTAGTACGGCGAGCGTAGGTCTGGATCAGGCCCTATATCCCTAAAACACACAATGTGACACCATGATATAGGAATAATTGGTTGATTCAAATTATTACCATTTTTTCACTGGTTTTTTTTATTAATCAGTTGAAATTGAGAACTCAGGTTGATTCAGATAAAAGGAGACACATGGTTTTTCACGTTTTTTGGGAGAGAATATGTTGATGTTAAGACCCAGGGAGATCCTCCGATGAGACCGGAGTGAGGAAGATACGGCGCTTGCACTAATGTATATTTAAGTTGACGGCCTTTATGGAGTTTGTAACATGTTTAAATGATTCACAAAAATGTTGATTACAGGACATGTAACAGGAGTGAGAAGATCTACGGATACTAGCACTACTTAATGGTTCTTTGGAGTGAATATGTGGGGATACAGGACACGGATTGGATATGATCCCGGTAGATACAAGCTTATTGAATCCATGCATTCATCAAATTGGAAGTTCGGGGAGAATTAGAACACATAGAAGTTTTATGTTATTCACTTAATTGCAGCCAAAGAGTAGCTTTTGGTTGCTGGAAATGATTAAGGAGGTAAAACAGAAGAGGAATTTTGAATTTATTAGGAATGAGGGGACTCATTGGCACTAGGATTTTTCACGATTTTTTGAGTAAATAAGTTGATACCTAGGACCCAGGGAGAAAGGAGAACGGATGACAGGATCCTAAGAGTGCACTAACGGATTGAATTTATGGTTTCTTTGGTTTCTTAACAGTTACTTATGGGGGATAGAATGAAGAATTTAACTATACAAAAGAATTTAATAGAAAGATTAAAGTAGTATTTTAATAAGAAAATATTACGGGATTAAATTAACCAGAAGGAAGGGAATGATAAATAATAGAAAGATGAGTGAAGATTGGAATAAGAATTGTGATAAAGGGAAAAGAAGATTTAATTTGACACCACAAAGAGAAGATAGAAAGTTTAAAGCTCCGTCCACCTAGTGATGATGTCATAAGATGATAAAAGGTGGCAAGGAAGCATTACCCCAGATAAACTCACCTTGAAAAAGAGTGCAATAGCACTTGAAATGCATTGGTAGCATAGGGATAGAAACCCATCAGCACCTCTAGCGGTATTGTACCCCTTTATATTCTCACCTTGCATCTGCACTATATAGGGCCCGTATATATATATTTGTGTTTGATGTAAGTGTACAGTATACCTTTGAGGATAAGGGACATAAACCTCTAAGTGCGTAGGGGCTCTCTCCTAACAGGGGTAATAGAATAAGAAAACCACATTGTGAATGAATTGAAGAGAACTGTCTATATTTTTTATAGATTTTTTTATGGAAAATATTTTATTGAGGAATAAATATACATTTTAAGAAAAAGCTTGATGAGAAGTCTGTGGGATTAAGAGGAAAAGAAACCATTATGTGCAGAGATACAAGAGGTTGAGACATGAGTAATTACTTGGCTGGGTTGGATTGCCTATGGTAATTGCAGTGCTGCATTTAGATCCTTCTTTTTTCCGTTTCATGCTGGTAGACCCGCGAAGGGATAACGGCACTGGAGTTCTGGAGGAAAAGAAAAGAAGTGAAAAAAACGTACTGTTTAAGAGCAAAGTTACAAGAGAAGGACTGTGTGAGTAAATATTAAGCTCATTACTTACCGTCGTGTTAGTGAGATTTGCACAAGGTTCTTCTCTTTCCTTTTGGTCTCCGTGAGGGGTGTACGAAGGAATCCAGGAACCTAGAAGGGGAGAGAAAAGGAAAGGATTTACTACATGCACACTATCAAGAGATAAATAGAGTAAGTAGGTCCAGTAATTGATTTACTTACTGTGTAATACCGATGTCCACAGGGGATCCCTTGTTGTTTATTTCGATTTCTTTAAAGGGGATAACATACCTACTGAGAGGAAATCAAATATAATAACGGATTGGACTAATATATGATTAACAAGATAATATTGAAAACCACAGGAGGAAGAACGAATTTAAGAAATGAACAAGGACTGTATATAGTAATGTACATCTTGCATTTCTAGCACCTGTGTCGAGTTGTGATTATATGAACTGTGTATAGTTCCCAAAGGTTATACTTTGGAGGGACATTTTTATTTGGGGGTCTTGTTTAGTGTATACCCCTTTACCACTTTACAGGCAGCTGGAAAAGTGGAGCACTAGACAATATTTGCCTATTGAATCGACACCGTTATACCCACGGGTCTTAATGACCAACTGAACCTTGCCTGTTTCATTTAGGCTACATTCATTATTGCAACTGTTCCCTCTATTTCATTGACTATAACATTGCTATGTTTTATTTATGGCTATGCATCTTAATCCTTATTTAAACCTTCCTAGTTTTCTTGACTCTAACTGCATCACTGACCATGTTTCTCATGGTTTGCGGACTATGCTGATACAATGTTACCATGTGTCATTAATAACGTGTGTGGTACCAGGGCATTTTAACCCCCGCATTACATGCACACCAGCTTGCATCAACCCACATCATGCTATCTTGAAAATTACCGTCAAGTATGTGTATATCCCCCATATAGGGTCCCAATCTAATGTCTGATATGCTAGTATTCAGCCACATTTTCAGACCAGTAGCAGGTCCGTACTGCTGCACCGTGATACTCATTTACATTGTGCTACATCCTTTGGTCAGAGGCGCTGGGCTGAGGGGTTCCCAGTTACTGCATTTGCAGTTTATTTTGGTGGTGGTTTGTGCACTTTAGAGCACGTTATCAATTTTGACTAACGTGTTAACATTCAACCTCACAAGTGCTAGGAGACGTCATCCTGGCATCTGAAACCACTCAGTTTCCCGGCGGCTGATACTGGGAAATGAAGCTGTGACCGCGGGACTTCATATCCCAGTCTCGGCCACCACGGGACTTCATATTGTGGCTGCAGTCCTGCTCGGTAGATGATCTGCAAAGTTAAGAAAGCCTTGGAAGAGAGGGAGCTGCATGGATGATAAAATGGTAACCCCCCTGTATAAGACGCACCCTGTTTTTAAAGGCCTTATTTTTCAAAAAAAGGTGCGTCTTATACATGGGGGAATACGGTAATTATTTTCTATCTGGAATGTCAGTGATCTGGGTCCTAAAGTGAGTCATGTTAACATCAATAAAACATAAAAACTACTGGTACCTGGATTTAAACACACATTTGTTTAATAACAAACTTCTAAAAATTTATAAAAAGTTTATTAAAAAAAATGCTTGCACAAAATTATGCCTTTTTACGATAGGGGAGGATTTATTTCTCTTATTTGTTAAACGAAATCTATAAACTCTGACTTTCTATTTCATGACGAATTCTTAGAGCAGCTTAGACACACACAGAAGCACTCAGTATCACTTTTGTAATAATTCACCCCTGTATCTATTTTCTATAAATTACTTTACACAACAGTGTACTCTAGGTGCTGGGGACATTTTTGTGTTCAGAGAGGATTTAAATGAAAAAATCAAATAAAAAAAAAAAAAAAAAAAAAAAAAAACTCTTATTACTGTGCAGGACCATACTGGTCCGATACTTATCTTTCAGAAAAATAGTACTTTAATAAGTGCTTCCTAAAAAGTGTATCCTATACCGTCATCTTAATATATCTGTCCTATGTATCTCTGAATCTAATACCGGGGGTTCTTAAGGTTCTGTCCCTCCAGAATAGATGTAACTCACCCAGGGGAAATGAAAAAATATTTAAATGCAACCTACACAGTGGGGAATAGGACAATCTCTAATTAAGCATATCACCTCTCTAATGCATCCCAGGGGGATGAGGGATAGTTGCTCGATGATTTTATTATAACCGGACTTCTTAATACTTACAGATAGAAGTCTTGATGTACTGCTTCTCTCTAGATTCCTTATGGGTTTCTGCTTCCTTGATTTTAGTTATGAATTTCCCTTAGTTAAAAATCAAAAATCACCCTGAACAAGATATTTTTTTTCTCCAAAAAAAGCATGGGGCATTATGAACAGCCCCTAATTCTATAGATATTTTTTAAAAGACATGGGACATTATGAACACCCCTAATTCATTAAGAAGTATTTCAGTTCGAACATGTTATGGAGTCCCTCTGGTTGCATAATATCTGGTTTGTAAATGACCTCCATTTCTTTTTCTGCAAATGATCCTCTTCAATCCCTACATCCCCAGTTTTCTTCAAATTTTTTAAATTTCTATTATTTTCTTAATCGCTTTTTTTCTTGCAGTTATAAACCTCTTTGACAGGGGGTGTTTAGTGTTTCATTTCCTGATATTTCTTAGCTGCTCACTCCAGCATTCCTTCAATTTCCTAGATGTTTTTCCAACATACTGGAGTGAGCACTCACATTCCACTATATACACAGTTTTTTGAATTGCATGTAATAAAATCTATAATTTTATTCCTTCCATTGGAAATGACCTCATATTTGGTGATTTTTTTTCCTCATATTTATTGACCATCCTACAGACTCCACAATTATGGATAGAATCCCTTACTTTTCACTAATTGCTGTTATCGTTGTTTGGATGTAATGCTCCTTACAATCTGATTTTTTATATATTTAGCCTGTCTGTAGATAAAAGAAGGTTTCTCTTCTGGGATGTTAGTTAAATCTTTATCGTTCCTCAGTAAGTTCCAATGCTTTGACACTATCTTCTCTATTTCTTTCCATATCCCATTATACTGATTGATATAGGATTCTTTTCTTATCCGATCCTTTTTTCTTTTCTTTTTCTCTTTAATCAGATCTTTTCTCTTTTTTCTTCCTACCTCTACAAAAATGTTCCTTATTTCTATTTCTTTATAACCCTTCATTATAAATCAGTATATTAGTTCCTCCCCTTGTTCCATGTAGTCAGCTTTTTAGAGCAATTTCTCCTTATTCTGTCAAATTGGCTATTAGGGACTGTCCCTAGCCATCTTGGGTGATGCTTGCTTTCCTGGACAATGAACAAGTTGGTATCTGTAGGCTTTGTGAATGTTTTTGTTTCTAATCTCCCATTACCACCCATATAGGTTAGAACCAAGAAACAAGGCATTATACCTGATAATGTTTCTCCGACTCCACCATGGCAGCACACAGAATGGGTAATTCCCCTCTGTTCTCTGGTACCAGGACAGGAAATAAGAAGACCCGGTGGTAGTATAAAGGGACCTCCTCTTCCTTTCCCCGGTGTTTTTTTATTTCCTGTGTTCCTAGTACCAGGGTAGGTGTAGGGTCTTTTTCTTACCTGAGCTCCGGTCTGTCCTCCTGGGGATAGCAGGAGCAGGAGGTGCCTGCCGGCCTCCTTTCCAGCTGGGCTCCGATTACCGCAGCTGTTCTCAGTGCGCGGCCGGGAATCTGCCTGCGGCTCTGGATCTACACGCCGCTTCCTTTACCCGGTGTCTTCCTCTTTCCCCAAGCTGAAAAATAGTCATAGTTAGAAATACATTTATAATGCCGGGTTGGGCAAGTATGTGCTGCCATGGTGGAGTCGGAGAAACGACATTATCAGGTATAATGCCTGTTTCTTCCTCCTCCCCCATGGCAGCACACACAATGGGTTTTACCTTAGCAATTTAAATAATGGGAGGGATACAAAAATACCTTATAATACAGCAGAAAGTACTCTTGTACCAAAAGAGGCATCAGAAGCAGCGTGTAGATCCAGCCTGTAATGTTTGGTGAAAGTATGTGATGATGAGCATCCCGCTGCTTTGCATAGATCTTCCAAAGAGACTGCTTGTTTTTCTGCCCAGGAAGCCGCTGTGGCCCTAGTAGAATGGGCCTTAATTCCTAACGGAGCCTCTATGCCCCTAATTTTATAAGCTTCTGTTATGCAAGATCTAATCCATCTGGCAATTGACGCTTTAGAGGCTGCCTGGCCCTCCTTATTACCTTCTAGCAAAACAAACAACTGTTTGGATTGTCTGAACTGTTTGGTCCTATCAATATATGTCCTTAGTGCACGCACTAAGTCTAGCGCATGAAGGCAATGTTCTTTAGAATTAATTGGATTAGGACATAGAGCTGGTTGAACTATCTCCTGATTGATATGGAAGCTAGAAATGACTTTCGGGAGAAAGTTACGGTTTGTCCTCAGTACAAATTTTTGTTCATGAAAAGTTATATAGGGCTCTTCACACCAAAGAGCTTGAATATCAGAAATCCTTCTGGCTGAAGAGATCGCAACTAAAAATACTACCTTCCAAGTAAGGTATTTTAAGGATATACTATGAATAGGCCAAAGGGACCTTCAGTTAGAATGTTAAGCACTAAGTTCAGATCCCACTGAGGAACTGGTCTTTTAAATGCTGGCCTTATCCTAACTGCTGCCTGAATAAAATGTTTAATATAATGGTTATTAGCAAAATCAGTATCTAAGATAGCGCTCAACACCAAGATTTGAACCTTTAAGGTATTTACAGCTAACCCCTTGTCTAATCCTGTCTGTAAAAATTCTAAGACCTGACTAGTAGTGGGCTTAGTACTGATAGCTTGATTAGCCTAACACCAAGATACGAAAATCCCCCAAACTCTCTGATATGCACTAATAGTGGTATTTTTACGGCATTTTAGTAAGGTAGTTATTACCTTTCTTGAGAATCCCTGCGACTTCAGTCCTGCACTTTCAACAGCCAAGCTGTCAGCTTCAGTTCCTGGAGGCAAGGGTGATGTACATGGCCCTGTTTCAATAGCCCAGGATAGATTGGTAATCTCCAGGGGAGATCTGCTGCTAGATGAAGTACCATGGAAAACCACGGTCTCCTGGGCCAAAAAGGTAGTATGGTTATGACTACTGCCTTCTCTGCCGCTATCTTCCTCAGGAGCCTGGAAATTAGAGGAATCGGACGGAAAGCGTATGCTAGGTCGAAATTCCACGGGAATGTCAGAGCGTCCACTCCTATAGCATGAATGTCTCTGTATCTCAAAATGTACTGATCGGTTTTTGCATTTCGTCTTGTGGCTAAGAGGTCTACTTGTGGCTGTCCCCATCTTCTTACTAAGTGACGGAACATTGTGGGATCTAGTTCCCATTCCCCAGGTCCTGCTTCCAGATTTAGATCTCCTGCGACATACATTGCTGATATGGAGAGCACATAATTTTCTGCCCACGCTAGAAGCAGTGTTGTAGATGCCATGAGCTTTTTTGCTTCTGGTGCCTCCCTGCCGATTGACATAAGACATCACCGATTTGTTGTCTGAGTGAACCATTAAACGGTGCCCTGTAAGGATGTCTTGAAATATTTGATGACTTTCCAAGAGTTTTAACGGCATAGCTCCTTTGATGATGCTGCTACAAGAAGGTTGTCCAGATATGGCCAGATGAATATGCCCTGTAGTCTGAGGACTGCTACTAATGGCAATGGCATCCACAACAACCCCCTCCTGTGACATCACAAAGACCAGATGCACAGCAGAAGCCAGACGGGGAACCAGCGAGTGACGTGAGGACGGGAACTCCGGCCGTGTGACCAGCGAAGGATTTTCTGATGGCAGACTTGACCGCAACCCGAGGGTAAGGAAGAGCCCTGTGGCCAGAGGAAAAGTGCCCAGCTGATCCACCGTCAGACCTGTCAAGTCCATTACCGCTACGCGCCTATGTACAAGAGGCGGGCAGGATGAGTAAGATATTAGCTTTACTCCTCAGCAGTCTTCCTCATTTACTGCACTATTGCGCCTCTCTCTCCCTCTCTCCTCCATCGTGCTCTGCTGTGCCTCCGTGAAGCTGCCATCCATCTTACCTCAGCTACCAGATACCATCAATGCACTTGATGTGAACTGACTCTGAACCTGCTCTGTTTACTATGGACTTCAATACACGTATACCCCATTACCACCTGTGTACCCCCATTGTTGTACTCATACCCCCTATTGACTTTATCACCACCCATCTACCCCAATCATTGCCATCCTTTACCCATCCTTATATCAGGAACCCCTATACCCATAACACCCACGGGCCGTTGTAGCGCAGTGCTCTTAATCTAATCTTACCTTGTATCCCTGATGGATAACAGAGAGTACCCACCTGTCGGTTATTGTGGAGGTCCATAGATGGCCGAACTTCATAAGACGTCCTCCCACACCGGTCGCTGCGGGAGGGTCGAGGATGTTGGCGTCATTGGGCGAAGGGACGAAAAAATCACCCCTCTCTCATTCTCTGGGACCAAAAGCTGGTGCGTGATGGTCCTGGCTGAAACCTTCTGAGATAAGACCTGCCTGGTCTGTATGATCTTGCCTCCTTGTATTCGCTCTGAAAAGATCTGGAAAGTCTATTAAAGAACAGTCTTTTTGGCTTGTCCTGAGGCAGCCAATTTGATTTTCCTCCTGAAGTTTTTTGGATTATATCATCCAATTTTGGCCAAAATAAATACTCCCCCATAAAGGGTATGGTTACAAGGCGATTTTTTGATTGGCTATCAGCAGCCCGAGGTTTGAGCCATAGGGCCCGTCTGGCTACTGACGTTGAGGCAATACACCTGGAGGCAAGTTTAATGATATCTAATGACGCTTCACACAAAAATTCAGTGGCTAACTGAATATCCTGTAATATTTTAGCCAAGTCTGCCCTTTTGACACCATCCGCCATATTCTGCTCTAATGTACTATACCGTGGAAGTTACAGCAGAAGCTACTGCTGGCCTCAGTGCTGCACCTTCCAGAGAATGTGTCTTTTTAAGACTTATCGCCACTTTCCTCTCCATATTATCTTTAAACGTATTAGCGTCTTCCAACGGGAGAGTTGTTTTCTTAGAAATACGGGATATAGCCACATCAACCTTAGGCGGTTCATCTCACTTACAAGAATCCTCTACAGAAAAAGAATAAGTTTTAGATATTTTGGTAGCAGCACAAAATTTCTTATCAGGAGTTTTCCACTACTCTAATATGAGATTTTTAACTACAGAGGACACAGGAAAAACTCTGACCTTTTTCTTTGTTTCTTGAAATATAAGATCCTGTAAAAATGAATCTTTTCTAGATTCTTGAACATTAAGTGTTTTATAAATAAGCTTTAACAAATTCTCTACTAAATCAGGGTTAAGTGAACATGTTTCTTGAGGCGGTAAAGATTCCGTATCAGATAAGGCTGACTCTGGTGATAAACATCTGCCTTCCTCCATAGACTCCTCAGACTGTTCTGACAGCACAGACCTGGGTCGTTTACCAGACGTTCTCTGTAAATCATCTTTTGTCACAAATGTGTCGGCAAGAGAGGTTTTTAACATAATCAAAAATTTCGCCATTTGATAAGGAAGTTGCAACTGTTGTTTGGCTAAACAATCCGTACAAGTTCCAGTAGTATATGATTCAGGCAGATCTATATCACAGGCAATACATTTAAAGATAGCTGAAGTTTTAGATTTTGATTTAGATTTAGAAGACTCAGAGTCTTTTCTGCTTTTGCTTGTCTCAGTCCTAAAATAGAAAAAAATACTCACTAGCTAAAGCTAATACAGACCTAATGTTATATAATACTTAACTACCTAGCTATTCTAACTCTCTAACTACCTAACAACAATACACTTACTATCTAATCTATATATAACTAATAAGAAAAAAGAAATTCTCTTACCCTGACCTCCTGGTCGGCTGCCGTTTGTCTTCAGACATAGTGATGCACTGAAGGCTCTCACCGACAGGGAAACCTCCTATGAAGGAGGTTTAAATAGATTCTGGTGTCCAGCACGCCTGTATGGAGGCTGCAGCAAGATGGCGGCACCCTTGGACTTCCTGTCCCCGCCAATTTGACTCCAGGTCACTTCCGCCGGAAGTGACCTATTCACACTACTGCCGCGCGGCAGGCAGATTCCCGGCCGCGCACTGAGAACAGCTGCGGTAATCGGAGCCCAGCTGGAAAGGAGGCCGGCAGGCACCTTCTGCTCCTGCTATCCCCAGGAGGACAGACCGGAGCTCAGGTAAGAAAAAGACCCTACACCTACCCTGGTACTAGGAACACAGGAAATAAAAAAACACCGGGGAAAGGAAGAGGAGGTCCCTTTATACTACCACCGGGTCTTCTTATTTCCTGTCCTGGTACCAGAGAACAGAGGGGAATTACCCATTGTGTGCTGCCATGTGGGAGGAGGAAGAAATTAATTTCTTCCTTACTGATCGTGAAGCAGAGTTTTATTCCCTAGTCATTTTTGTTCAGGTATTTGCAGAAGTTTTTCAGGGATTCTTGATCTCCCTTCCAAAGAAAAAGGATATCATCTATGTACATCTGGTAGAGTTTAAAATGTTCCTCTATACCAGGGTATGTATAAACACATAGCTCCTCCAACCATGTCATAAATATGCTCGCATATGGGGGCGCAAATATGGTCCCCATTGCCGTCCCGGTCTCCTGACGGTAAAAGTTACAAGAAGTTATTTTTTAGTATCATTTCAATAATCTGTAAAATGAATTCTCTTATTCTCTGTAATGTCTGAGTCTTCCAGCGTCCATCTCATTGCCCCTACACCTTTATGATGTTGGATAATGGTGTAGAGGGAGCTTACGTCAGCTGTGACTAAGTATGTGTTTGTTATGTAGATTGTGTACATGCAATCTTTTAAGACCACATGTACGCAATCTACGAAATTTTGTATTATATGCCTACAGTCATAGTCTTGCTTGTAGATTTTTAATTTATTGTTTCTAGATCTAATAAATGTTGTTCAATGTTCATATACTATTGGTGGGAGAAACTTGACATACTGACATTTTTATTGTTTTTAGATCTCTAAGGTTGATTAATTAGTGTGGTCGCAGTCTTTTTCAAATTGGTAGTATGTCCTGATAGGCATGGTGAGCCTTCTTAGTCAATTGCAGCATTTACCACCTGGAGATATTTTTATATTTTATTATTTAAAATTTATAATTATGTATTTTTTTTAGGGTCATCATTGGTAGAGGCCATAAAAAGGTTTTGTTGTTCTTTATTTACTATAAAACCTATTTTGTTTAACAAATGCACTTAGTGCCCTGACCAGCTCTATTTACACATTTTTTTTACTAACTAATAACTGATATTTACACTTGTTTTTTTATTAGGAATCAAAAAACATTCTGCATATTTAATAATGTATCCATTGTTAAAATCAATATGCACTAAGTGCAGTGTGGGAAACCTTTGCAACCTTTACAGGTAAACAAACAGGAAACAAACAATTTATGCTTGCACTAAAACCATATAAATAAATATTATATTTTTGAAAATAACCATTGTATACTACATATATTCTACAAACAAGGAATGTAACAGGCAATAATTTAATTGGATGAAATTTAGCAAATAGCTTATTTTCATCTTTTTCAGTGTTTTGTAAATTGTAGAAAATAACCATGAGCCTTTTTTTCTGTGAAATCAACTTAAAAATGCTGTAGAGATGCAGAATAAAAAAACACACGGCCAAACAAAAACAAAACATTTTTTTATATTTTCTTACCATTCATGGTATGTTATCATGATGAATGAACGTGAACGTTTCAGCACATCGGCAATATTCCCATTAAATTTCCTTTTCAGGAGTGGCTTTGTGTAACCTGTTGACCGCTTATTGTTTATTATACAGAGTTGTGCCTGTCCAAAATTAAGTGATGATTAGTATTAAAAAAAACAAAAAACCCCACAACAGAATAAAATTAAGAACTTTATTAATCACTCAGCTTGGTGTTTTCCCCATATTTGTAACCAGCACTACCGCTTCCAAGCATAGACTGGTTATTCTAAAATAAAAAGTGGTTCACAACTTTAAGACAACCAACAGTAAGCTTTACAAGCCAGAGCTTGTGAAATTATAAGGGGTGGGTCTGCAATATGTTGTCCCTTAACCATTATTTAAACATGGCCAGTAAGTGGTGGCTACCATAGGCGTGTGCAGCCTATTTTAATAGGGTGTGCACCACTGGAGGGGCGGACCGCCCATTGGGTGTGTCCATCGTCGCCTATTGGGCGTGTCCATCATCGCCTATTGGGTGTATCTATCTCCCCCTTATTGGGCCTCAATGCAAGCTAAATAATATAGGGAATTTGGTTAATTTAGTTAGACCTATACAGTGCTGTTTTTTTTCCTTGTTTTGTTTATCATCCATAATCTCCCATTTCATCAGCTCCCCCTCCCCTTTATAATTTCAATATCCCTTCATTATCCATAATCTTCCCATTCCTCAGCTCCCCCTCCCCTTTATCAATTCTGTATACCCTCATCATCAGCTCCCCCTCCCCTTTATCAATTCTGTATACCCTAATCATCAGCTCCCCCTCCCCATTCATCAGCTCCCCCTCCCCTTTATAATTTCAATATCCCTTCATTATCCATAATCTTCCCATTCATCAGCTCCCCCTCCCCTTTATAATTTCAATATCCCTTCATTATCCATAATCTTCCCATTCATCAGCTCCCCCTCCCCTTTATAATTTCAATATCCCTTCATTATCCATAATCTTCCCATTCATCAGCTCCCCCTCCCCTTTATAATTTCAATATCCCTTCATTATCCATAATCTTCCCATTCATCAGCTCCCCCTCCCCTTTATAAATTCTGTATACCCTCA
>WWET01000002.1:648568-666519 GCA_011038615.1 Limnodynastes dumerilii | reverse complement strand
ACTTATGGCCAGGGAGCAATAGAACGTGCAAGGCACGTGTTGCCAAAATTAAAGTTTAATATAAACTGCCCCTTATGGCCAGGGAGCAATGGAACTTCCACACTATGTGCCAAAAATCAATATATTTGGAAAATGCCACTTTATGGCCAGGGAGCAATGGAACTTGCACACTATGTGCCAAAAATCTATATATTTTGAAAATGCCACTTTATGGCCAGGCCAGGGAGCAATGGAATTTCCCCACTGACTATGTTCTAAAAATGAATATATTTGTAAACTGCCAGTATCTTGGCTACACTGCCCAGAAAACTGAAGGCCCAGGCCAGGTCAGGAATCCACAGGAGTCAGGACAAATGACAGGCACAACCTCTCCTTGAAGACGAACAGGGAGACTGAGCCGGAAAGAAAGCGCGGCAATATGAGAGGGGAGGGACGCAGCCAATCAGAAGCAGCCTCCGGCTGCTACGTAGACACGCTCTACGCCGTTGAGCGTGTCTATGTAGCAGCCGGAGGCTGCAAATTGTCATCGGCTGCGTCCCTCCCCTCTCATATTGCCGGCTGACGGCGCTGCCTGGCAACGAGGACGCCAGAAGCAGCGCCGTCCGCCGGGCGTCTATCTCAGCTAGTTACAGTGCAGCGTCTGTCAGCTAGACTGCTGACAGAATGCTGCCGCGGCTAACATTACGGGACAATGGGGGAAAAAAGGGACAATACGGGACAGCTCCAGAAGACGGGACAGGCCCTTGAAAAACGGGACTGTCCCGTATTATAAGGGACGGATGGTCACCGTATATTAGAGTGTGCCTGGGCACACAAGGCACACCCCGTGCGCATGCCTATGGTGGCTACGTGTCAGTAGAAGTGCTGTTATATATAAATATGAGTAAAGTCAGATAGATCAATTTAATAATTAATGATTGGCTTGCAAGATTAGGCAAAAATCTATGTAGTGTATAGCAAAAAATCATAAATCTCCATAGAATAGATATTGTGGGTGCTCATTGGTACTGGATTGCAGAGTATATCCAGCAATTTAGATGATGTTAACAGCAAAGGACCGGATCCAGACTTACCAAAAGGGACATTATCTAAAAACTAGTATCTGAAAAAAACATACTTTGGTAAGTAGCAGATGTTACCAAGATGGATCTGGTTCAAATTCCAATGGTGAGGCTGTATACGACAGGAAGCACTGCATAAGGGGGTAGTATTTAAATAGTACCCTCCGTACTATCTAGACTCTTGTGTTATCCACAATTTAAGTTGGACGCTGCACAATAGTTAGGGTGGGGCTCTGGATCGTCAATCTATGAGTGAAGGGAGTGGCATCCAAAAAGCTGCATCCAGCAGAACACACAAATTGTGATTTTCAACAGGTACAGATACAGATAGCAGTTAGTTCCATAGAGCCATCCTTGACTTAGATGATGGAGGTCTTGGCCTCAAAAGTGTAAGGTCTTATTCATCTTTCCTAGAAATTGACCCAGAAGGTGAATGCCCAGAATTAGTGACTTGCTTCTTCCAGACCCAGATGTAAACATGAAAATATATAAAGGTAGTGGGCAAAAAGCGCTATTGCATACAGAAAAAGTTCTGCCAATCTACCTGATATCGTTTTCTTTTACACCTTCTTTTCTTCTTTGAATATCCTTTCAAAGGTGAAAAAAGTCCACAGTACCTTATGAAGATTCTTTATTGTTGGAAATCCTATTGTCTTTATGTAGTTATAGTTGAGTGGTCCTAACTGTATTTCTCTGTGATTTTCTTTTCTTTTTCCTTTTTCTCCAGGTCCAAGGATTCCCCGAAAAAAAAAAAGACAGAACACTCCTTGTGTAATACCTCAGGTAGGTCTGTGTATAGTATAATACTTGTTATACTCACACTTTTCTCCTCTTGTTTTGTATGCGTTGATTATATATTTCTTTCTTAATTCTCCCAAGTCCTCCACTCATTCCTTGAGTCGCAGCCAATCTCTCCTCAAAACAAACAGAGAAAACTCCTCCTTGTGCGGCACTAAGGTAAGTATAATGTCACAGCATACAGGTACTACTACACTCTTTTCCTCTTGTATCGTATGCCTTGAGTGAAAGTGTCTTTCCTTTCCTTCCAGTACTCAGGTCTCCTCCCGTGCCTCCGCCGCCCCGGATGGTGTTTCCCCCGAAAATGGAATAAAAGAGAGGCCTCCTTGTGCAGTGCCACAACCACAACCACAAGTAAATAGTAACAAGACAAGTTGGGTACTCACATGTTATTCCTCTTGTATTGCAAGTGTGGTAAAGGGTTCTTTGTTCCTTTCAGATGCCGCAGGATTCTGTCCCCTCCAATCGACTTCGTTCTCAAAAGGAAGTACAGACAACCGCTCTCTGGGCGTAACACCACCAAACAGAAAGTGAGTGATTGTAATCAAACATACTCACAATATTCTTCTCTTGATTTCTGTATTTTAACAATAGATACTTTTCAATTATTCTCTTCCAGATTTGCAAGCCAGTGAAGATTTTGCAACAGAAAATACTTTTTCTTCAAAAAATTTTTTATTTTCAATATAAATAAAAAACTATTTCTCTCCTTTTCCTCAATAGAAAATCAATAAAATATCTTCACATAATCAGAACAATAAAGAATCTTCATAAGGTACTGTGGACTTTTTTCACATTTGAAAGGATATTCAAAGAAGAAAAGAAGGTGTAAAAGAAAACGATATCAGGGAGATTGGCAGAACTTTTTCTGTATGCAATAGTGCTTTTTGCCCACTACCTTTATATATTTTCATATTTATATTGGAGTACCCCTTTCAGTTTGGAAGAGGTACACCGATCTTTAGGAAATTGGATGTGATTTCCAGGTAGAAGGGATCAGCAGCTGTGTTAGGGGGAGCGCGGTTCCATAGATTACCTTTTTTCAGATGTAAACATGAATTTACTGCAGATCATAGAATAGTTCATCATCAGCTCTCATCCGTACTTCTGGATATTTCTTGGCATATATATCTGATTCACAGTGGGTAAATTCTTAAAGTCTTTATGGCTCCTGTATGACAACCCCAACAGAATGGCAACATCTGAGGCCAAGATAGGGGTCTTAAACAAGATCGGCATGGTGCTGAGGAATATAGCGTACAATTCTTCAGGTAGGTTTCAGAAAGTGGCTGGAACAACCCTGCTCTCCACAGCCAGTTTTGCTTAGGGTTGTCAAATGCTTTTGAAGATTCTGTGGTGTTGTTTCTACTAATAGACAAACAGTAGAATTATACCTGATAATTTAATTTCCCCGAATCTTGATGGCAGCATAGCACAATGGGTAATTTCCATGGGGCGGGATCCAATGCAGGAAAAAGAAAAGACACACCAGACACATAAATAGGTCCCTTCTCCAGTGCCTAGTGTCTTCTCACTTTCTCTAGCTATAATAAAACACATGCCAAACAGAACCAAAAATTACATGGGAGGAAGATTGCTATGCTGCCATCAAGATTCGGGGAAACTAAATTATCAGGTATAAATTCTACCTTTTCCCCCTCACTTGCTGGCAGAATAGCACGATGGGTCCTTCCCAAACTAGTGAAAAAGAGGCGGGACACTAACTAACACCCAGTGATAACACCAAAATAATATCATAATCTTACCTCCATAAAATATGTATTATATAACGGCAGACAGAAATCTGCTACTATACAGGATTTGTGTAAGGCAGCAACATGGTCTTCTGTCCACACATTTGCTAAGTATTACAAAGTTGATGTTTTAGCAGCTGAAGATGCCCATATTTGGCAGAAAGGTTCTTTTTGGCCCAAGAGGTAGACATGGCTCTAGTGGAATGCGCTTTTACTCCTTTAGGCACTTGCAACCTTTGCTTACATATGTTTGTTGAATACAGCTCTTGATCCGTCTGTCCAGATTAGATTTAGTAGCTGCACCTCCCTTAACTTACCTTCCGGTATAATGAAGAGTTCCTTGGACTTTCTGCATGAAATGGTTCTAAATAAATTTTTAAGGCTCTAAATAAGTCCAAGGTGTGAAACTTAGATTCTTCCTCTGTCACAGGATTAGGATAAAAATACATCAAAATTATATCTTGATTCAAGTGAAACTTAGCAACTACTTTAGGGAGAAAAGAACGGTTGGTTCTCAGTACCAACTTCTCTCGATGGAAGCAGGTGTAAGGTTCCTCGGCCCAGAAGGCCTGAATCTCAGAAACCCTTCTGGCTGACGTAATGGCTACTAAGAAGACAGTTTTCCAAGACAGAAATTTAAGAGGGACCTCCTTTAAAGGTTCGAAAGGATGCAGAGTTAATGTTTCCAGGACTAAATTCAGGTCCCAAGTCCCTAAAGGTGATCGAATAGTTGGCCGTAAACGAGCTATAGCTTGAAAGAACTGCTGCACATATGTATTGTTGGGAAGATCTATGTCTAATACTGCACTAAGTGCCGAAATATGCACCTTGAGGGTGCTAATTGTCAAACCCTTGTCCAAGCCTGACTGCAGAAATTCCAAAATGATGCTGATGAAAGGGGACATATACTCACAGGATTTGACTAAACACCATTTCCCCAAATTCTATGATAGATCTTAGATGCGGTGCCCTATCTGGCTTTGACAAGAATATTGATTAACTTGTCATAAAAGCCTTGTTTTGAAATGCTGGCGATCTCAATCTACATGCTGCTAGTTTTAGTTCCTGGTGGTTTGGTTGGCATACTACCACCTGTTTAAGAAGTCCCTGGAATGGCCTCAAAGTCCATGGACTGTCTATCGCTAACTTAAGTACCTGCGGGAACCATGGCCTTCTTGGCAAAAATGGTAGGATTATGATGAATTCCACTTGGTCAACTATAATCTTGGTTATCACACGTTGGATAAGAGGAATCGGAGGAAAGATATATGCTAGTTGGAAGTTCCAGTCCCTGGATAACGCGTCCACTCCGTAGGATCCTTGCTCTCGGAATCTGGAGTAGAATCGGTGAAATTTATTGTTTTTCTTTGTGGCCATGAGATCTATCATTGGCATTTCCTATCTTGTCATGAAATGTTGAAAAACCGATTGATCTATTTCCCATTCTCCTGCCATAATCTGATTTATGTTTAGAGAATCTGCCACCTTATTTATGTCGCCAGCGATGTAGATAGCTGAGATTACTATCAGTTCTTTTTCTGCCCAGGAGAGAAGTATGTTTGCTTGTTCCATCATCATCCGCTTGCTCTTTGTTCCTCCCTGATGATTTATATACGCTACAACGGACTTGTTGTCTGAATTAATTACCACTTGTTCTTGATTGATACTGTGATTAAAATGGAAACAAGCTTCTATAACCGCCCTCATTTCTCTCAGATTCAAATGACTTTGACTCACTGAGGGCCAACCTGACTGCTTCTTCACCATGAGAATTTTTGAATAGCACCCCTTCCCTTGTTGAAATAAAGGGACTAAAGTAATTACCTCTTGTTGTAAAAACTTGTCTAGATTCTCTGTGACTGCTTGGAACTCCTCCTGCAGTCGTTGTGTTCTTGACTTCATAAAGAAATCTGACGGGGGTCCGATTTGGAATTCCAGTGCATAGCCTTGTGTTATTATTCTTCTGACCCATCGGTGCGATATTGCTGTCATCAACTGGCTGGCAAATAGTTTGAGTCTCCCTCCCACTGCCAGTAGTGGAAAGGGACTTACTTGTGGCATCACTGCATGGGGGGATGAAAAAACCTGGTGTCCTTACCCCTGTTGGAATGAAAATTTGCCTGGAGGGACCTTGCTGGAATCTTCTAAGATAGGACCTACCCAGTCTGTACGTCGTGGCACCCTTAACTTCGGCTGAGTAGGCTTGAAATTTCTGCCACTATACGGCAGTATTACCTGTTTTTTCTTGTGGCAGCCAAGAAGACTTATTTCCTGAAATTTTTTCAATTAATTCATCTAATTTAGAGCCGAATAGATAGTCCCCTGTAAAAGGAATGGAAAGCAGATGAGCTTTAGACTGGGAATCTGCTACCCAGGATTTTAGCCAGAGTGCCCTTCTGGTTGTAGTGTATGTAGCAATAGACCTGGTGGCCAATTTAATGGAGTACATAGAAGCTTCGCAAATTAATTTGATAGCTAATTGCATATCTTGTATTGTCTTCATTAATTCACAATTCTTCACACCGTCTGAAATGTTCTTTTCCATCTCCCCTGCCCATACGCTCAACAGTTTGATGTTACAGCTATTGATATCACCGGTCTCAGGGCTGCACCTAAAAAGGTGTGTTGCTTTTTAAGGCTCAATTCTATTTTGTGAGCCATAGGATCCTTAAATGCGTTTGCATCCTCCATGGGCAGGGTAGTACGTTTAGAAATACGGGATATGGTCGCATCATTCTTCAAAGTTTCCTCCCATTTTTTAGCATCGTTTAGAGCGAAAGTATAGATCTTGTTTAGTCTGCTCATAGAAACAATCTTTTTGTCAGGATACTTCCATTCCTCTGACACGATGTCCTTAATTATTTGTGAAACAGGAAAAACTAGTTTTCTTCTTGTGTTCTTTGAAAATTAAGTTTTGAAGCTGCATGTCTTGCTTAATTTCTTGAATATACAAGGTTTTATCGATTAATTTTAACAAATTTTCTACCAATACAGGGTTAATGCTATCTTCATCTTTTAAGGCTACAAACAAAACAAGTTCTGCAGGTATATAAGCACCTTCCTCTGGTTCTGAAATATTAGAACCTTCAGAGACACAGATGCCCTGGGTTTCTTTAAGAATAATTTAGCCAAGTCATCCTTGGTTACAAAAGTCTCTGAAAGCGCATTCTTCATTAGACTAATAGGGGCTGATCCAGACCTACAGCCGGCGTAAATTTCTGCTGTTCTGCGCAAGCACCGGGCAGATGTTGCCTGGCTTAGTTAGGGAAACCCAATCCTTAGGATCAGGCATCCCTAACTTTTGCGTAGTTACGGCGAGGGGGCGTTCCTCACCGTAACTACGCAACCATTACGGAAGGAAGGCGGGGGAAGGTAAGAAAATGAGGGAGGGAGGGCGTGTTAGACCAGTTATGACCCTGTGGCTGGTGTAATTACCTACTGTTACGCTGGCTGAAGTTAAGGTAGCCTTCAGCCGGCGTAATAGTGGGTAATTACGCCGGCGACAGAGGGAGTGTCGGGGGAGTGCTCCAGAGCTACGCTGGCTGTAGTTCAGGATCAGGCCCATAAACTCAGACATCTGAGGTGATATTTGCTGTTGCTGGGACTGTAGGCAATTAATGCAAGTAAATCTTCAGATAAATCTGCGTCACACATAACACATTTGGATATCCTTAGCATCTTATGTTTATCCTTAGAAGTAGCCAACTTTTCCTTACTTGCTTCAGATCTGATCAATATACACAAGTATATATATAAGTAAAAAACAGCAGAAAAGATAAAAACACCAAGAAGTACACTGACTTATCCAGATCTCCTGGTCTGTGACCGTTTTTCCTCCATGCTCATCCTGACATCCAGAAGCTCTGCAGAGTAGTAAGTCTCCCAGCTGATAATTTTAGTTTAAATTCCCTCCTTGGCGCCAGAAAAATGCTGCTTCCAAGAATAAGGGAAAACAGAGCTCTGGAAATCACATAGAAAATCTTGGGCTTCCTCAAAATTGCCGCCGCCATGAGAAGCCTCCCTCTAGTGACCGGAAGTAGCATAGCATTACTTCCGATAATCAGCTGTATAGAGCGGTGAGAGCCGGTGCCATCCTCTAATGAGAGACGGTGCTAGGGCTTTGGGCTGGTCACGCCACCCCTTCTTCCCCGCCACTATGAACATGTGGACCATGAAGGAGCAACAGCCATCCGCTGCGCAATGCGGCATTGGCCGCTGGGTAAGTCTGGAAACTGTAAAAATAACAAATACTCCTGACTGGCTCCTACACACACCGGAAAAAGAAAAGACACTGGGCACTGGAGGAGGGGGCCTATTTATGTTTCCGGTTTGTCTTTTCTTTTTCCTGCATTGGATCCCGTCCCATGGAAATTTTTATCAGAGAAAGAATTCCCAGATAATAGGTGCTTGTAAATTGTGGATAAGATTATCTAAATCACTCTTTATGGATTTTTGTTAAACGCAGTCTTAATGGAGAGTCACTTCTCCAAATTGCGTAAATAAATAAAGGCACAGGACAAACAATCAATTTATTAAAACAAATAATTATTCCTAAAAATATATAGATATAAACCCACCTTAAATACAAAGTGGGTTTATATCCACATATTTTTAGCAAGTTATTTGTTTTAATAAATTGATTGTTTGACCTGCGCCTTTTTATTTTTTTATTTACGCAATTTGGTGAAGTAACTCTCCATTTAACAAAAATTTGCTTTTGTTCAAGTGGGAGAGTCCATATGACTAGGAACTTTCCAGATATCTAAGTAGGAGAGGTTTAGAAGGTGTTCTCTTAGATTATGCGTGTGTTGTGGGAATAAGGGTCATAATGTGAATTAATGCTCCCAACAAGTATTCCAAGTCCGGAAAGTCAGGAGTTGACAAAGCCTAGAAGAGTTGGAATGTATCTGACTAGGCCCTATCCTCGTGTCCTAAAAAAAAAAATACCATACTTGTGCCTGATGATTTCTCATACAGTCATTAGAAGAGCAATATTTCAGTATCTGCCAGCTCCATTGTTCTGCTAGTTTTTGTATTCCAATTCTTGTCCTGGGATTCCCTGTATGCTCGCTCTCCCTATTCTTTCCTGACCCTGTTCCTTGTTGTTCTCCCGCCTTCCCATTTTGCTTAGCTTATCTGTTGAAGCTTTTTGCTATTGTTAATTAACACTATCTGTATTCACACTTTTCTATTTGGTGTTATTACTGTGTCCTTGGGACCTGAGGTTTGTGCTCTGTTTTTAGTGCCATCTGTTTCTTTGTCTTTATGTATGTATTTATATATAGTTTACACATAACACCACTTAAGAACTACTGTCTAGGAGTGCGACCTGCCAAGAATCTGCCACAAAGTCTTTCCCCACCATGAGTGAACCCCTCGCTGTCATTTAGACTCTGCACCTGGTTGTCTGGTTTTCCATAACAACAGCAAACAAAAGACTAGAGGAAAGACTTATATAGAGAAAAAGATACAAAAAAGCATAAGCTACAAGCTACACTTCATTGGTAGCAGGGTTGAGGGCATGTATAATAGAGGAAAATACAGCAAACGAGACATTGAAGATCTAGAAATGTTCCTTGCACTCCAAATAGAGTAAAGGGTTTTCTAAAGCCATTTAGGTAAAATCTGTCAAATTGTTACATTTTAATTGCACAAAACACCCAGAACAGATCAAGCAGATTTACAGTGGTAACACACACAAAAAAAAAAATAATGTACTGCACATCAAATACTTTAAAATGTATACAGAATACAGGATTTCATGTTACCAGTATTGCCTTAGACTCAGTGTCTTGAAAATGTATTTCTTAATATTCATGACTATTCCAAGGAGTCAGTAAGTGTTCAACAAACAAGAAACAAAATGCACAATACAAAAGAACGAGCAGCATATAACATTTTAATTGGATCAACTTTTATCATTCAGAAGCACTTCTGGACAGTTTTGTCAGCATGCTAGCAAATCAGTCCAGCATACATACTTACCAGTGATTTGACCATATGCACAGACTGCACTTGTGTACAGATCCAGAGCCTTACTTCAGAGAGGATCACTCTTAACAGACCCATTATCTGTGAAGGTTTATTTCTTCCAAATGCAGGATGCATTCTTTTTTTAAATGTAGTTTGGATCAGGCTCAGAATTTTTACATTATGTTTTCAGAAGATTATTGGATCCATGTCATGCAGATTGTCAGTAGCCATAACCAGATTCAGGACAGACTGTGTTGCACTTCTGGCTCTTCTTGAGTCTCTCACAAGACTTCTATTAAATAATAGAAGTCACTAATTTAAATACAAGGCTTGTCTTGATCCTGAGTGAACATATTTGTTAGCAGCCACTGAACAGACCAAGTGGATGCAGAAAGGAAACACAAGCTTTAATCCTAGATTACAAGTGAAATGTAATTGGCTCCCAAAAAAAACATTTGCGAACAGTTCTCCAATTGCAAGTCTTCTATATCCATGCGCCCCAATGACTGCATTGCTAACCACTCCAATGTTTCATGGGCAGACTTCTAATAGACATAGCCTAGCTTAATTTTTACAACTTGAGCAGATATAAGGTCAAGAGTTGGTGCTACTGAGATGCCTTGGCACATTGCTGTTCTGTAGGGTGCAAAGTGCTGGGCTGCAGGGTTACTTTCCCCACTCCTCTGTACCAATCCTAGCTTACTGTTGCTGCTGTCTTACTGTCTATAATAGGGTAAAAAAAAGCCCTATAATCTGACCTTTTAACTGAACACCTGACCTCTCTCCCGGTGGTCAGGTAAACTGAAGGTTTTTAGCTTTTTAATTTGTAAATACATCTGTATTAATATAATTGCTGGGAGGCAGTGCTGCTGGTTGACGGGTCACGTATGTTGGTGAGTCCTCTTACTTCTATCTGGTAGTTTGGCCCTTGATTACTATTGGATTATTGCGATCTGAAATGAGGAACACTAGACTGTTTGTGACACGGTTACCGAATATTTCAATGCTTTTAAAGAAGTTTTAAAGCAAAATTTTTATTTGTATCTGTGAAAAAATAAATATTTATGTGGAAAAGAAGCAAGAACCGAGATTATTTACACAAGAAAGAAACCTTTACTAAACGCATTTTTAAAAAGGGATCAGGTGAGAATAATACTGAATATATTGTGAAGTATTTGAAAAAAACAGGCTCTACGAGGGTCCCCTACCGTGTCTTCTGTTTTCCCTATATCTTGCTGGATGGAGGGAGAATGTTTTATTCTATGTTTTATTTCTACATGCACAACCTAAAGAGAATGAAATTGAGCAGATCTGAAAAAGCTTCCTTATTATATATTAATGAACGTATTACACTATGTTTTTTTTGTCACATCCTTATTTGTATATCTAACTTGAACATTAGGGGGAGTTTAAGCACCATTATATAAAGAAAGAAGGAAAGAATCTACATTGCAGTTCGGGACTGTCAAAAACTAAATTCGAGAACACCTTCTTTAAAGTGGAGCGAATATTGTTCTTTGTTAAATTAACGTTGTGAGACTAAGTCCTGTGTTGTTATAAGCTAATTAAGAGCGCAGTTGTGTAATCTGTGTTCTCCCTTTGTTCTATAAATGTTTATTTGCCATGAATAAATAGTCATATTTGCCCCCCAATGCAGCTTCTACATTAAAATGAACAATATTAAATAGCAGACCTACCTTGCATACAGACAACAGATTTAATTAGTAGTAGTGAATTTCAATAAACAAACTCATTTTTATCCCCAAACAACCCTGGGATTAATAATTAGTGCTCATACTAAATAAATGGCCATCTTTTTCCTTAATCTGCATTAAATAGCTAAAATTACCCTGAATAATATTAAAGAATATTAAATTGCACCCAACTATAATTCAATAATTCTCTTCCATATATAAACAAATACCACCCTCAATCCACCATTAAATTAATAACCCAAGTTACTAAGCACATTAGATCAAGAGACCTTCCCCTTCTCATAAAAAAATGTAATTAAATTCCAGTGTCAGGCTTTTTGAGATGAAATGCTTTACATTCTGATAAACACACCTATCAGTCTTGTTGCTTTTAACAATGCAACCCCCCCCCCCTTCCTATTGCTTCTGTCTTTTTTAATTCTGATACCTTTCTATCCCATCACTCATGTCATTAATTATGATAAACCCCCAGGGTGCACCAATTGGATTTACCTTCTACTGTGCATTGCTTTAGAAGCATAGAAGTGAGAGGGGAGAAACTGTATGCTGATACTTATTCAGTAAGGCTATGTGTATTTTGTCAAGTGGCATTTGCAAATGGAAGAGACATTGTTAACCACCCCAGATTAGAAAGTTGAAAGATCTGTTCACACACATATTATCAAATAAAATTTTCTAATTTAAAAGATAACTTTATTTTCTTGTTCTTTTTAAATGATCTCAGAATATAGAGGACACTATCAGGAAACTACAAGCTCTGAATTGTCCAACAGCTTTCTAATTTACTGTAAATAATGTCTGCATCTTTTAAAACATACCCCAAGTTTTACCTGCTCCCATTCTCAAAAAAAATAGAAAAAAAAATTGACCCCAGAACTTCAAATAAGTAAGATTTACAAAAACTGTCAGAACTGACTAAAACAACAGTTGCTTATCTTAACACTTAGTTTATATTGCTCGCTCACTGCTGCCAAAAGCCGACCACACAATGTGATGTCACAGTGACCAACATAACACTTCAGTCATCGGAGAACTCATATAGTTGACACACACTGCCAAAAAATTAAGGCTATTTCCCCACTATCCTGTGCAATTAACTAGCTGTGGTAGGATCAATTAGGAATTCTGAATGATCCAGTTATCAAGAATTAGAACTTTTATGTCATTATTCCAACAATTTTTTTCATACATATATTAGCAATAATTTGGCCAATCAGCTATTACTCATCATTATCTTAATGTATGGCTAGCTTTAATATGTTTATTTAGTGTGCCAAACATGTTTTTTTTTATTTTTTCATTTCAGTAAGATTGCACTATGGAAAAGAAATGAAAAAAATTATATTGTCTGAAGAAACAAAAGAAAAATGCAATAGTCAAGCTGATTTTTAGTTTTCAAAGATATTTATGTGAAAAAAAACGTGAAAGTGAGTCTTGATTTGATCAATAGTAATTTCCATGTTATATATTCATCTGATTTAAAAACATGAGACCAGATCCAGACCCCCAAAGGTTTTCTGTACTTGCAGGGGTCTGTCCGTCCGAGAGAGAGAGGGGAGTGCATGCCCCCTGTCATTCCCCTCTCTGGTGCTGCCTTTAAGGTCAAAAGCCTGCCTTAAATCAGTAGTGTGGATCAGCGGTCTGTACGATCGCTGATACGCACTAGTGTGGGAGCCACCTTCCACACTGTAGACTTTGTGTGATATTTCTAGATATGACTCTGTATTTTCTTGCACTCTCAGTGCTCTGTCACAAACTGTTTGTGCACCAAGACATTTTACAAGTAAAGTAAGTAAAGTAAAGCTAGTAATGTCTGGTAATGTGACCAACTTCCCAGCTTGGAGAGCTGCATTCAGACTATGGGCCATGGATTTCCATGGCAACATTCGGCACATTAGCTTTCGGCAGGAGCTAGAAGACGGAGAACAAGATTTCCACCTTCATAGAAGTAGCATGTGAGGAAAGTTTACTGCAGTCAGTACTCAGAGAGTGACGGTGAGGTGACAGACTGCAGGGGTCAGGTGAGCAGCTGACAAGCAGAGTAAGGCAGTTTGAGAAATTGTAAAGACACAAAAACTGTCACAAGTCCTGTCGTAAATCCTGTCACAAGTCCTGTCACAGTCGACATTAAAGATAGAAATCCTATCACAATCAGCATTTAAAATTTTTTGTAACTATTCAAATTCGACTTACCTATTGTTCGTTTTATACGTAAGTCTAGTAGAGATTTACTTTTCTTCTCGCTTGTTGTAAGAAATAAGACCCTGCTGATACCTATGATATCTGTGTTTTACAAGCTCTTTGGCTGGTGTCCTGTCTCACAAGTTTTTCCCACCACTCTCACGTCTCCTCAAACGGAAAGAAGAACACGAATCAGATCAGGTCATATTATATCCCTAATATTTTAGTGCCTTATTTACAAAAAACTATTTGTCTTAAATCGCCATAAATCGAGTGTGCACCAAACATACATTAACACATTACAGTAAGTTCATTTTCCCTAACTAATTATGTTCCCTAATGTGTGCACCGTCCCCTATCCTAAGTGTTTGAATGCATTGTGTGTTGTTGTAAAAGAATAAAAGATTTGGGAACTCACCGTTTGCAGTCATCTGTCTTGGGAAGCCTTGCTGGATGAGCTGAAACTTCTTCACTTGATTGGAGTCACTCGTCCGGGTATCTGGCTCTTCTGGACTTGCCACGGTGGGGACACGCTTCTCTTCTTCTGCGGTGCTGCTCCTAATGACCAGTTGGTCGCTAGGGGGCAGTGTTTTATATAATAGATGACGTCAGAAATGCTAGAGCACCAGTGTAACTAATGTTTGGCGCACACTGTCTTTTCTTTTTACACACACTACACACAGCGTGGCAAGGTTAGAAGCCTTACCATGCTGACGCTGATATTACTACAAGGCAAAGCAATGCTTAGCCTTGTAGTTCTATCAGCACAGCATGGCTAAGGCTTTCAACCATGCAGCACTTGTTTTTTTTCTAACTCCCGCGACTTGCTGCGATCTTTACAAGGTCTAATCGTGGTGCTTTTCTATAGAAACAACTGCGATTTAGCCCTTTTAAAATCGTTGTAACTCATGTGATTTGATTTAAGTCGCGATAAAATCGCATCTTTGTGAATACCGCGATTTAAACCAAAAAATCGTGGTTAAATCGCCGCGAATGCCAACGATTTCATATCACAGTAAAAAAATCTTCCTTTGTAAATGAGGCCCTTAGTGTGTTTACATTTGCATGCTTTCCCCCACCAGCTTTAGCAGGTGGAGGGGAAGCATCGACGTCTTCTGCAGAGAACGCCGCGGAGGAGAGAGCAAGAGGGAGAGCCATGGTACCGGTAAGGTAGAACAGAGTGGGAAAAAACCTCACTGTTTGAGCGCATCCAACAATAGCAAGCCCAGATGTGCAGTTGATAATACCCAATCACCAAAAAAATGTCAATAGAAATAGATATTTTTTGCACACCACCTATGGCGCTATTGTTATAAACGTAAAAACCAGAGTGAGACAGACAATTATTGCCTGAAGCAGGATATGTGGATTCTGACAGTTAGAGTTGCGCAACAAACTATATATCCACAAGTATCTGTCAGCACATAACAGGGGGGTTTATGTTCAACGTCCCAGTATCCAAAAGTAAAAGTCTCACAAGTATCAAATTCCACAATATAGAAGTAATTTGTATCCTTCCTGCCCAGCGATGATCAAAGAAACAATGTCTCAGATAAATACAGTTAAAAGCAAAAGGTTTATTCAATCTAAAAACATACAATTTTCACGAGGCACGGAGAGAGCTTGACGGTTATAACATGCCCGCATGGTACAGGTGTAACTGATAAACGGAGAATAGTTGTTAGCAAGTACCGGTAATGTACCGTTCGTGTACCAGTGTTAGTCGGGTAGTGCCCGCTCTCATATGATACCTAAATACCACATGTGTCCCCAATGTGTTTCTGTTCACTCTGAACCTTCCTCAGGGCGCATGTGGTGATGGTCATCAAGGCGCATATTTATAGTGTACTGCCGTGAGCACAGGAATCGATTGGTTTTCCACGGAGGCTGTGTGTCAGAATATCTGAACTGGGCATGAGATATACTAATTATTTTAAAATAAGAAGGACTTGTAAGCGCATATAAAGATATAAACTTATGATGTTTACAATAAAAAATGAAAATATTTAATCTCTAGGACTTAAAATACCAATAGTAAATTTACTATGGATATATAAAAGAATAATCATTATTACCCACCAATATTGTTAAATGGAAAATTAGAATTTTTCATGCAAAGGAATATGAATAGAACATAATCTACTCTGTCTCTCTAATTCTCTGAGATAACTAGAACTGGGTCCAAGTGCTAGAAGTGTAAATTGAGACATCTCATTTGTGGAAATCATCGCATATTAAAAAGAACCGTTCAGAAAAAGACAGCATACAAATAAACAAGAATACAGAAAAAATGTAGTGGAATAACCCAAAAAACATTTCATATTAACCGTAAGAGGATGGAAATATAATACTGGATAATAGGTCTAAAAAGTCTAAAACCATGTCGGCCGTAAGGACCGACCATGGAATAGGACAGATCATAAAAACCACTTTAGTTCGAAATCTTTATTTAGTCCATTTGGTTCCAATGTGTTCAATTTGTAAATGCATTCCATTTCCTTTTTGCCCAATTTCGTATCTATTTCTTTGTTCCTCCAATTGGGTTCAATTTTCTCTATTCCCCAAAAGTTTTTGATATATTGGGTTGAGCAATTGTGAGACCTCTTGAAGTATAGAGATACTGAGTGGTATTTGTACCCTTTTCTTATGTTGCACAGATGTTCAGCTAGTCGGGTAACTTTTGCCGTTTATTTCATAGTTACCTATTCTAGCAATAGTGCCTGGACATGCTCTGCACATTAAGCATCAGCCACATTTATAGAAACCAACATTTTTAATACGTGTTACAGGTTTGGGAACTGACAGAGTACTCTAGCAATTTATCTTTGATGCAAGGAGCACGTCTGTAGATGAAATTTGGGTGATCAGGGATCTCTTTTGAAAGAACAGGGTCTTTTTTTAATAAGTGCCAATGTCTCCTGATCGCTTTTTCAAGTTGTCGATAGTTCTGATTATACTGGGTGAAGAAAGACCAGTCAGTTTTCTTTTATCTTTAATAGGATCTGGAATTTTGGGCACAAGTAGTGTGGATCGGTCCACTTTGTCCAAATCTGCAACTGCTTTCTCCACCTTGTTTTTGGATAGCCTTTGGCACAGAAGCGGTTCTTTATTTGTCCTATTTGTAGTTTAAGGACCTCCGGATCTGAACAGTTACGCTTAATACGTCTTAGTTGGCGTCCAGGAATATTGTTTATCCACCTAGGGTGTTGTCCACACCTAGTGTCTCTCTCTCTCTCTCTCTCTCTCTCTCTCTCTAACTGGTTGAGGAGCAATAGATCTCCTCTCCATATAAAGATGTCGTCTGTGAAACGATGCCATGAGACTAGGTTTGCCCCAGCTAGAGGGTGTTCCATACCTGTAATTCTTCCCAATGGGCCATAAATAGGTTGGCATAGCTAGGGGCAAACCTAGTCCACATAGCCGTGACGATCTGTTGCATGTAGTAGTGACCATCAAAGTAAAAATAATTGTTGGTTAGTATCAGTTGAATACCTTCCAAAATGCAATCTCTCAAAATGTGGGTTCAATTCATTCATTCATTCATTTTTATCAAGGAAGAAACTAGTTGAAGCTGTACCGTGGTTATGTTGGATAATAGTGTACAGCGATTTGACGTCTGCAGTGACTAGGTAGCAATCCTGACACCATGTAATGTTGGTAAGTTTATTCAATATGTCCATGGTGTCTCTAAGGTATGACTTGTTTTTACTGACAATTGTTTGTAGGTGATGATCAATAAATTCACTTAGATTTGCTGTAATTGATTGTGTGCCGGCAATGATGGGTCTTCCAGAAGGGTTGAGGGGGTCCTTATGGACTTTGGGAAGAACATAGATAACTGGAGTATTCGGATGTTCTAACATAATGTCATTTTTGATGCCCTGATCAATCACTCCTTGGTCCATATATTTCATCAGTAAATTTTCCAATTTAATGCTGATGAACTGAAGATGGTCTGACTTCAATTTCTTTTAAGTGTTGTTAGTATTGAGTTGTTTGTAAATTTCTTCTTCATATTTACTACAGTCCATGATGACAATGGCACCCCCCTTGTCCGCACTTTTAATGACAATGTCTTTGTTTTTTTCCAATGATTTGAGTGCTTCTCCTTCTTTCTAAGTAATATTCTGTTTGGTGTTGGCTGGATGATCAGCAATGTGTCTGATTTCATCTGCTACTAATTCTCCAAAAGTGTTAATGAAATTGCCCCTGACATGAACGGGGTTAAACTTGGATTTGTTTTTAAATGTATTGATTTCCTTGGGGACTTGGTCGATGATTTTTGTTCTTTGGATAGAAAGAATTTCTTTAAAGACATTGGGGTAGATCCAGAACTACGTGTGCCGTACGCTTATTCGCGGAGCGTATTTTCATGCACGTAAGTTCGCTACACTCCCCTCGGCACACCCCTTGCACAGACGTATTTTGTCAAGATACGCTTCCCAAACCCTACCTTAACTTTTTCACAC
>WWET01000002.1:552185-569695 GCA_011038615.1 Limnodynastes dumerilii | reverse complement strand
GCTGTCACTGTGCAGTGGCAGTCTCTGAAATCCAAAACTGCAGCACCGCAGGGAGAAGACCGCTGCCAGGAAGACGTCTGACAGGGTAAGTGCGGCGCTTGCAGCCGCAGACCGTGACAAGATGACTGCAGAATGGTGAGTCAATACTATTTATTTTTTATTTTTTACTCACACAGAACAAGACACATAGCTTTTTATTAAACAGAGTAATCACCTGTTTATTTTTAACATGTAAGGGGATACATACTATATTGTGAATGTATTTTTAATAAGTTATGTGTGATACTGTAATTATTGTGTGTTTATTTTTTACTGTGTTTTTTTTTTTAACAGTGGGCAGCATGCTTATAACCCTTCACATGCTGACGCTGATATTACTACAAGGCACAGCAATGCAATTTGACCACTGACTGTACTCTTAGACTAACACATGTTGTGTAAACTCATACGGCATCTCATAACATCCAATCCTGGTTGGCTGGTTGGGTCAAATAATTTTTACACCTGCTTAAAATGTTGGTGATTTGAGCACCAGTCACCCAACCAATTAACTGTGTATCCCAACAGCTATCCAATTCTTCTTCCTATTCTGACATTATGCAGTGCAACTTTTGTATGTGAGTGGCAGACAGTCTGGCAAAGATTGAAAAAGTGTGTATGGTGACATGATTCTGTCAGCAAATCACTCCAGCAGATGCAGGTTGGAGATCTGCTGTAATATTGGACAAATGTGTATCATTATTGGGTGGAATCCAAATTTGGTCTGCTGTAGGATTGTGTAAAAAAATCTAGGATTGCAGTGTACACACACTGCAAAGGTAAAGGTAGCGTGTGAAGGTTTCCCGTCTGGGTTCAAAAGAGGGGTCCGGTGCTCCAAACATACATTATATAACACTATGTGTCAGCACATAAATAAAAAGAAGGTTTAGTTCACAATATAGCTATATTGGGTTAAGCTCACCTGCCCAGCATCAAGGCACCTCCTGTAGATGAGTCACTATCCATCTGCTATATGTTTACTCAGGAGGTTTGTATTAAGACACTCTTGTATTTGAACAGTATGCAGCGGCCATGTTGGGGAGGAGGTCAAACTCCCAAATGAAACTAATAACACTAGCAAGAAAACAGGCTGCGCTTCTGATTCAAACTCCCAAATGAAAGTAATAACAGTAGCAAGAAAACAGGCTGTGCTTCTGATTCTGATTCCTGTCTGGGTTAACATGTGAGTGATTCCATCTGCCCCTCTCCTGTATGTGCACGCTGTCATCTCATAGTGCGCCAGAGTCCACTTGCCGAACTCCATCTGTTTGTAGTTGTCACTCTATGTTTACCATTTCACCTTGTGCCTCTTCTCCGTTAATCTATCTCCGGTATCTGTTGCTATCATTGTTTTTTCCGTCTCTTAGTGTGTGCCCTGTTAGTGTGAGTCAGCCCATCAGACTCTGCTCCTCTATTAAGCAGTGTGCTGTGTTCCGTCTATTAGCGTGTCCTGCTTTCCATACCCTCCTGTGACCTGTTGTCTATCTGGCTATTGTTATCTACCAGTGGATCAGTTCGCCTGGCTGAGGGTCTTGTTTATTATCTGTACCACCTCTGTGGTATTTTATTGTACCCTGCACTACCTCTGGGTTCTTTGACCTGACATTTATATTTGCACTGTATCTGTGTGTATGCGATACAGTCTGATTCAGTTGTATTCAGTGTGTTTAGGTTCCAGTCCGGGGACCATATTCACAGTTAAAAGAAAATTTGCAAACTTACCTAAATATACACATGTGAAAAATCCGCAATACCGATTAAGAGAAAATAAAAAACCTGATTAACCATTCCTCTGTTTCTGGAGTGTAAGGACAGAAGTACTCCTACTTGTGAATCAGTCCTAACTCTGTTTGAATGCCTATACTATACATTAGTAGCCAGTGTGCTGCTCATTTGCATTGAGTCTATCCCCTCTAGCCACCCATGCGGGACTCGTTCCGTGCCGATGCATGCATCAGTTTCAAGCCAGACATCCGTGTTTGTGAATCTGTCTGCCATGATTTTCTTGCGTTTATTTGGGTTCTGGGCATGCACAGTTTAACTGATTGTAAAAATATGCACAGAGATTCTGCACTTACTTAAGTGAGAATACGGTCCCAGGTGCCACCCAATATTTATTGGCCTCACCATGTTGGTATTTTGAACAAAGCCCACAGATCTGATGCTAATTTTTTTCATTTTAATTTTCTACTTTGTATATACATGTGTAAGTTTTCTGATAAAATTTCAGTTGTTTTGGTCTCTATCGTGCGGATCAGCGGTCAGTACAACCACTGATCCACAGCAGTGTGAGAGCCCCCTCCCACACTGTACACTTTGCATGTTTTACCCCCCTCCCCGCTTTAGCGGGTGAAGGGGAAGCACAACCCATTTACACTGAAATACTATACTAACGCTAGCGTAACATCGGGAGGGCGCATTAGGTCAGGATCCGGTCCATAATGTTTATATGTATTGCAATATACATTTTTCTGTTACACGGGCATAAAAGTTTATCAGTATTCAAAAAATCCCTCATTTTATAGAAAGGACAGCAAAATAAATACATTTTATTTATTTAAAAAAAATAGCTTTATAGAGTCTGTTTTATCTCTTAATTTATTAATCCTTTTTACAAAGTTTATGCATATCAAGAATAGAAAAACCTACAAAACTTTTATCAACTTTCACAGATTTAACAGTGAGTATCGACCTTAACCAGAATTACATATGTCAGACCTTTAAGTTTTGTTCAGATGGTTAAAAAAAATTGTACGGAGGGGCGGGGTTTAAATACGTACTTGAAAAGTTATGTGAAAGAGGGGGGTGGGGGGGGGGGGGGGGGGGGGGAGTGATTTAAAGGTGTTCTTTGTACTGAGTAGATTTTTGTTTCTTTTTCTTAATATTTAATTCAGCTCAGAGATTAAATTCAAACTGACAGATATGGTCTGACCTCACAAATAAAAGAAATCTATTGCAGTATAATTAGTAAAATTAACTTTGCTTAGTTGCTTTTTTGCTGTATTCAAAAAAATTACTGGCCTGGGGAGCAATTAAGTGACCTAACATGTCAGATCATAAAAGTGCGTTGCACATACCTTTGTTTAGAATGACAGGCTAACCATGAAGGCAGTATTGATGCAGACTCAAACCTCTTGTTGCTTTAGTTTTTAGAATTCTGAAATTGAATAATTACATTGATTTCTGAAATGCTCAGACAATTGTTACAATTATTACTACAATTTATATAGTATATAATTCCTACACTGTTTCAAGATTTGAAAAACACAATGTTTCAAAAACAAATGTTGTAGTCAATTTTTATAATTAAACTTTTAAATGTCAAGTTTTAATGTAAGTGTTTGTTGAAAAGTACAGCAAGACAATGATAATGTTAGTTCTATAGAATAAGTTTCCATATGCCTATTTTTGTTTCGATTTCTAATCATACCTCAGCATGATTAACTATAATGTATTGTGTCATAATAGCTTGTCCAAAAAAAAATGCTATTTCATGTAGTTGAAGCACTAATAATCTTTGCAAACATATATTTTATTAAAAAAATATAGCTTACAAATAATAAATACATTTTGCAGTTATTACGTTTACTGCACTTCCTATAATGAAATGTATTTTCTAAAATATATAAAACAAATATTCACTAATATAGTTTATAGATAATGGGCCGTATTCACAGATCCGTTTTTTAAAAGTACGCAATTATACGCACGCACGTAGCAAGGAAACACCCACCAACACCCATGACACTCCCCTCTTACGGCCATGCAATCGTAGACTTACGCCTCCATAGAGCACCTCTAACTTTACGTGTGTACATACGTGCGTATATGTAACCACGCCCTCAATACTCATTTCAATATTTAAATACTTTCCCCCACCCTCTCTCACGTGACTTTTCAGGTACGTATTTCAACCTTGCCCCTCCGTACATATGTCCCCAAGTGCGATTCACATGTCCGTGCCTAAAGCACTTACGTGCCTATAATCTACGTAAAGTTACTACGTTTGCACAGTTAAAACGTACCTAATAATACGCACGCAACTCCACGTGAAAATGGATCTTTGAATACGGTGCAATATACCTAGCACTTCTCTAAGGTGGGAACAGCTGAAGACTATGAAAAAACTGTAAATGATTTAAAAAAACAAAAACAAGATAAACAGACAATAAAGTAAAAATACAATAAACAGCATAAAACACAAAAAAATGCACAATACAGACAAGATGCAAAGATGTGGTATACTTGAGCAAATAAATATGGCATACAAAAACAAACACTAGTCCAGAAAGAATATCTAAAGAATTCAATCGCTCACAGAACTAAGGATCAATACTACAATTCAAATCAGAATATACCAGAGAAAGAATCACATTTCTGGATCTGGAGATCATCTGTAGCGGAGGAGAACTTACCAGCAAAAACACAAAAAAGTGGATTCTTATAAGTATATTCCCCCCAGCAGCAACCATCGCCGTAACAGTTTGAAGAACATACCAGATGTTACAGTCACCAAAGGGGTGTCTCACCGGGGTGCAGAGTCTGTACCAGGACCAGGTTTTCACTAGAGCCCCTGATGGTGGGGATAGTCTGGGCTGCTGGCGCCTAATAGGTTGCGGCCCCCGGTGATAGCCCCCGAGGAAGACCTGCAGCGAAGATGCCTGCACTGGAACCGACTAACACTCAGGAACCCTTGCACAACAATGAATCTGCAGGAACCCTTGTTCACAAGACAATAGACCAGAGCAAGATATAACAAGGAGGTGTACATAAATCTGAACATACAAGATAATAGGCAGAAACCCAGGCATACAAGAAGGCAGGCTGGAACCCATACACAACACACAGGGCAGAGAACCTCTGGGTAATAGGGTAATGAACAGGGTCCACAAGAGTGGATGAGATAACAAACAGAACTCCAGAGTACACCTGCATAACTGCAGTATGGTAATAGCAGGTGTGGGGCTCCGGTCCGAATAGCCGATTTTCGAATCGCCCATTCTTCCCCAGCCAGTTGCGAACTAGCTGGGATTTCAATTGCATATGCCTCGAGGAGGCATTGCAATCGATCCATGGAGCACCGAGCTTTCAGTGCTCCGAAAACTGTAAAAAAAAAGTCCCCCACTGCTTTCCCTAATTCTTACCCTAACCCTCCCCTCTCACTACCCTAACCCTCCTTCCTGGCAACCTGACCCTAACCCACCATCTCCCGCAGCCTGACCCTAACCCTCCCTCCCCTGCAGCCTGACCCTAACCCTCCCTCCCCTACAGCCTGACCCTAACCCCGCAGAAAGACTTTACTCACCTGTCTCCTGGTTCCGGCGAGCAGCGGCGGAGGTGAAGTGGAGTGATCTGTTCTTTCCGAAATTGAAAGGGTGAGTATTGCGACTGGCATACTTACTCATTCATAAAAAAAAATTTCTAAAAGTGTAAGCTTTGGAAAAAGGGACATTCAAAAAGTAACTTTTGAATATCCCTTTTTCGGAAGCCACACTTTCTAACTGGAGATTGCAACCAATAGCAAGAGAACACAGGTGTACAGGAGACAGCAGGAGGTGGCTAGAATGCTGTAATAAGCGCACCGCGGACAGAGTCCGAAGGACTGACTTACGCCACACACTACACACTGGGGGTGGACACAGTGGAGATAAAAAACACCGGACAGACTAATGGGAGAACACACAGGGTGATATGAAATACGCGAAAGAGACTAGCACCAGGACCCAGAACCTGGGCTAGCACGCTACAAGGTGAACAGTACACCAAATGGCACACTGAGAGAATGACAAACACAGTGGCAACAGCACACTGTAAGATGAAAAATACAGCAGAATAAATTTGCTGAGAGGATAACAACCACAGCGATACTACACACTGGAAGATGAAATATACAGCGGAATAAACACACTGCGAGATGACAGACACAGTGGAGTAATGCCCTGTAAAGATGGGAAATACAGAGGCAATACACAAACAGAGTAGATGGCACACTCTGGAGAGGTACAGGGGTGAGAGATGGAAACACAGAATAAGGAGGTAGGCTGTACCGGACAGGAGAACCCAGCTGCCAGCGTGAGCAGCAAGCTACTCGCGCCGCCACTGACATCCACAAAAAGGGCAGACCATGAGGCAGGCAAGGGTAACGAAAGGAATACAGAGAGCAAAACACAAAAACAAATCCAAGGCAGAAGCACAAGGAGCATTCACGATCAGAACGCAGGCAGGACGCAGGATACACCAGACGCTATAGCCGACGGGGAAGTTTCCGGGGCTCCGACTATTTAAAGAACCTCCCACCAATCAGCAGCAACTTCAGGCCGGGGAACTTAATTAACAGGCAGCTGAGAGAAACCAGGCATATTAATCCAGAAGGGATCTTCACACCCTGCTTGGATTTCTCGTGCAGTGTGTAACACCAGGACACCAGCTTATAAGTGTAAGGAGAAACTGCTCTAGGTTGGAGGACTATGTACTGAAGGCTGAGGAACTCAAACACAGGTTCCTGGAAAGGGACTATAACAAAGATCTGGTAATTTTAGAATAAAAATAAATAAATAAATAAATAATTAAAAGAGAGGAAGAAGTGTCCTTCATTATGGGAAATAGTAGCCAACATTAATCAATGCAAAAGTTCCTTGCCAAACATTGGCATTTTGGGCCGGATCCAGAACTACGTCCGTCTTCCATAGACGGACGTAATTCAATGAAAAATAGCTACTGCGCATGCGTAGTAGCTATTGTACGTAATCTGCGTATAATTTCGATACATAGATTGCGTATATGCGGTCTAAAAGACTGCATATACGCAATCTACGTATCGAAACGATACGCAGATTACGTACAATAGCTACCACGCATGTGCAGTAACTATTGTTCATTGAATTACGTCCATCTATGGAAGACGGACGTAGTTCTGGATCTACCCCATTGTGCTTAAAGACCCCAAGATTAGGAGGAGTGTAAGCGGTGTGGGCATCTGAGCCCGAATTAAAGAGATTACTAAAGCCTTTAAGTGCCTGACTGTTTATTTTTGCAGGCAGCACTAATTGCAGCACTAATTGAGTGCGTTGTACATTACAGTTAATTGATGGGGCATCTAAATGGTCTATAGGAAAGACTGAGCATTCAGATTCCGTTCTACCACAGTGTATCAGAATAACACTAATATTCCTATTGATGGGGACCTGCTTTGTTAGAAAGGATTATTTGAAATACTGTACCAACAGTGGATTGTATTTGCCTTGATATATACATTTCGGGACTACAGACCGGATCCTGAACTAATAGTGGTTTCTGAACGTACATTTACATTATTAGCAGGAACATTAGTATGTTTGCCTGCTCCTAAGTTCAAAATGTGAGTGAATAGAGCACTCCCCCTCTCATGTACGAAACTATAGACACTTTCTTGTAACCATAACCTTTCTTTAGCTTGTTTGCATGTAAGTGTAAACGTGCAGACAGGACTATCATACTTATGGGCTAAACTCAGGGACTGATCCAGACTTTATAACGACATCCAATTTACACATGCAGCATGCATAAGACTGGATGTGGGAATGCAATGCGCGTGGCAGATGTTACTCATTGTAACTCTAATCTAACATAACTTGTATGTAAGTCTATACAAAAGGACGTGACATCTCTATGCAAGCCAAATATATGCATTGTTGTGGAGGGAGGCATTTAAATTGTACAGTATGGGCTGAGTTAGGGACTTATGTATGTCAAGGGATATGCAGAGATATGCAAGGAAAACTTAAGGTAGGGTTCTGAACACGTAAGTCAGCTAAGTTACATACATGAGAGAGGAGAGCATTATGATTAGTAGTGTGTAACTTAGGCACACTTGCGTACGTAAAACGATCTGAAGTCTGGATCAGGTCCATTGAGACTTTAGCACTGATCCTAAGTTTTGTAAGGATTTGTATTATGTATATGTATACCATTACCATTATGTATATGTATATGAATACCATTTTTACTTATTCAGGTATACAACATCTGTCACGATCCTCGGCAGACGCCGCTTCACTTACCCAGTCAGGGGGCATCTGGCGGCTGCTGTTCCGGTCTGTCTCCTCTGTCCTCCCGGCTTGCGTCGGGTTGCTCCAGCATCGGTGTCTCCGGCGGTCCTCCGGCGTCCTTGTGGCTTCTGGGCGCCGCCATCTTCTGATTCAGCACGTGACTCCCCCTCGGCCAATCCAGAAGCAGGCCAGGGGAGCACGTGTTAGGACGGACCAATAATAAGTAAGAGCAGGGTATTTAAACCCCAGGCATTGATCCTTCAGTGCCAGAACTTCTTAGTCACTCTAGGAGCCTGGTTCCTTCCACAGTCTGAGTCCAGTCCAAAGTCTACAGTCTGAGTCCAGTCCACAGTCTGAGTCCAGTCTACAGTCTGAGTCCAGTCCACAGTCTACAGTCTGAGTCCAGTCCACAGTCTCAGTCTGAGTCTCACTCCGGTCCAGCCTGAGTCTCACTCCAGTCCAGCCTGTGTCTCACTCCGATCCAGCCTGAGTCTCACTCCGGTCCAGCCTGAGTCTTACTTTGGTCCAGCCTGAGTCTCACTCCGGTCCAGCCTGAGTCTCACTCCAGTCCAGCCTGCATTACCTACTCCAGTCCGGTCTGCAGAGTCCTACCCCAGCTCCAGGGACTAACCTGACCAGAACGGGTACTTATGTACCAACGTTATCTGAGGCCACCCAGCTTCATCTTCTGTACTCCGAGTCCACTCTCTCTCTGACCTGCATCTAACCCTGACTTGCCCAAGAACGTGACAGTAAGTTCTGGCCATATGGATCGGGCTGGCCAGAATCCTCAGGAGGCCTCCTCCGAATGTAATATTCAGGAAAGAATTCAGATGCATGAAGCTGCCATGTCACAAGTCGTGTCCTGTCTCCAACAGATGACCAACCAAATGGGAGCTTTCCAACAAGTAATGATGGCTCAAAGCCAAGCATTGGTTCCAGTTTCCGCCCCGGTACCTGGTGGGACCAGGATACCGTTGTCAACCCAACTAAGTTTACCGGTGATCCTGCTCTTTGCCGTGGGTTCTTGAATCAATGTAAACTCCTCTTTGAGCTTCAATCGGATAGTTTCCCAACTGATCGGGCGAAAATTGCCTATATTATCTTGCTGTTGTCTGGAAAAGCCCTGGCATGGGTTTCACCCCTGTTGGAAAAATCTAGCCCAATCCTGTCTTCTCTAGCTGACTTTTTGAAAACTTTCCAGATGATTTTTGATAAACCTAGACGTACAGCTTCTGCTGCTTCTGATATCCTTTGTCTCCGTCAGAAGGATCTGTCGGTAGGGGATTATACAATACAATACAATTTCGCACTCTGTCCTCCGAACTTTCGTGGAATGAGGAGGTTGTCCATATATCAGGAAGGACTTTCTGATCGGATCAAGGATGGGTTATTGTCCTGTGTCACGCCAACCTCTCTGGATTCCCGAATCACCACTTGTGTCCAAATTAACATTCGACAAAGGAGCGTCGTTCTGAGTGGAAAAGAACGATCTGCCCTAAAGCGACTGTTTCTCTCCGCCCAAGATCTCTGGTTCTGTCTGCTGAGGAACCTATGCAACTCGGTAGATCCCGCTTTACCCCTCAGGAGAGACAGTGGAGAATTAAGGACCATCTGTGTTTTTATTGCGGAGAACCCGTTCACACCAGGTTTATAGTGCGCCAAGCGCCCGGGAAACAATTGCTCCTAATTGATTACGAAGAGGTCAACCCAGGAGTTCGCATTCGCTCCTCAAACCACCGGGACTGTCTAATTCCCTTAACCCTGGAAAATCAACAGTATGAATTTCATGCGCTGTTAGACTCTGGGGCTGCCGAGAACTTCATTACTGCTCGCGTTGTGGAGGAACTTCAAATTCCTATTGAACCTCTCCCTGCTCCTACGTACCTCACTGCAGTAGATGGCAGTCGTATACCTGGAGGATCTATATCCCATCGGACCCTACTGCTCTCTATCCGCATTGGAGTTCTTCATTCCGAGACCATTCAATTCCTTGTGCTTACCGAAGCTACCTCACCATTCATTCTAGGACTACCGTGGCTCCAAGCCCACAATCCACATGTGGACTGGGTCACATCTCAGATCCTCAGCTGGGGCTACGCTTGCTTCCAGGGCTGCCTCTCCAACGTTATTCCTCATAGATTATCTAAAAAACCAGAGGACTTCAAGCTACCTAGTTATTACCAAGACTTCGCAGATGTTTTTTCCCCTAAAGTCGCTGACAAACTGCTACCCCACCGTCTGTGGGATTGCCCTATTCATTTGACTCCTGGTATCACTCCTCCACGTGATCGAACTTATGCACTCTCAGTCCCAGAGACTAAACCCATGTCAGCTTATATCTCTGAAAATCTCCAACGTGGATTCATTTGTCCTTCCACTTCCCCTGATGGCTCCGGGTTCTTTTTCGTTAAAAAGAAAGATGGGGGTCTTCGCCCATGCATTGACTACCGAGGCCTTAATAACATCACTGTCAAGAATCGATACCCTCTACCTCTTGTCCCTAAAATGTTTGACAGAACTCGAGGCACCCAAATCTTCACCAAGTTGAACCTTCGAGGAACGTACAATCTCATTAGGGGATGAGTGGAAGACCGTGTTTAACACCTGGGACGGGCTCTATGAGTACCTGGTGATGCCCTTTGGACTCAGCAACGCTCCAGCCGTTTTTCAAAGTTTTGTTAATGAGATTTTCAGAGACCTCCTAAATAACTCCGTTGTAGTATACTTGGACGACATACTCATTTTTTCTCGAACCCTGGAGGAGCATCGTGCTCAAGTTAGAGAGGTTCTGTCTCGGGTTCGTCACCATCACCTGTACGGCAAACTAGAGAGATGTATCTTTGAAGAAAGTGAGGTTTCATTCTTGGGCTTTATCCTTTCTGGAACCAAAATCCCTATGGATCCAGCCAAGGTTCAAGCAGTCTTGGATTGGCCACAGCCCACTACCACCAGGGGTATCCAACGCTTCACCGGATTTGCCAATTTCTATCGAAGGTTAGGATATTCCACTATTATGGCACCCATCACATCTTTGACTAAAAAAGGGGCAAACCCCTCCAAATGGCCTGCAGAGAGTACCACCGTTTTTCTCCAAATCAAAAAAGCCTTCTCCAAGGCCCATGTTCTTCGTCAACTGGACCTCTCTTTACCATAGGGGCCATATTATCACAACGCTTTCCTGAATGGCAGATCTACCCGTGTGCTTTCTTTTCCCAAAAATTGCAGCGTGCCGAGAAAAATTATGCAATTGGAGAGAAAGAACTCTTAGCTATGAAGCTAGCACTGGAAGAGTGGCGATATCTACTTGAAGGTGCAGTCCATCCCTTTACTATTCTGACTGATCACAAAAATCTGTTATATCTTCAAACAGTTCATTGTCTCAATCTTCGTCAGGCCAGGTGGGCCTTATTCTTCTCATGATTCAACTTCTCCCTGCAATTCAGACCTAAAACCCAAAATTGCAAAGCGGACTCTTTGTCTTGTTCCTTTTTTGCCGAAGATTCTGAAGCCGAGAACGATTAGCTTATTTTGAATCCCATCCCAGTTGTGGTATCCCACCTTGTCAAGCCTCCACCATCCGGCAGGACATTCGTTCCTCAGTCACTCCGGAAAAAGATATTACACTGGGCACATGCTTCTAAGTGTTCAGGACATGCAGGAGTTAAAAGAACTTTGGCCTTCCTTAGTCGTTCCTATTGGTGGCCGACTCTCCACCAAGATGTCTCTGAGTTCATCGCTGCCTGTCCTGTTTGTGCACAGCATAAAGTTTCCTGCAGATTACCTCTTCAACCTCTCTCTGTTCCAAGGATCCCATGGCCCCACCTATGGACTATGTGACTGACTTTCCACTCTGCGACAAGTACAATACTACTTTCATTACCATGAATCCTTGATACCACACCTTTCAAAGTAGCATATGGCCTACATCCCAAAGTACCAACATTCTCTGCGCTTCCTGCTTCTCAGGTTCCTGCTTCCGAGGTCCTTCTTGGAAAATTCGCAGAATCTTGGAAAAAGGTCAGGACATCATTATTGAAGGCTTCACAGCGTTATAAGATCCAAGCTGATCGCAAAAGGCGGGCAGTTCCTCTGTTGCGTCCAGGAGATAAAGTCTGTTTATCTTCTAAAAATCTCCGCCTCAGAGTCCCCTCAATGAAGTTTGCACCTAGGTACATTGGTCCTTTTAAAATCTCCAAAATCATTAATCCTGTGGCATATCAGCTCGATCTTCCACCTTATTTCCGAGTACCTAAAGTATTCCATATCTCTCTTCTCAAACCCCTGGTTATCAATAAATTTTATTCTCCCATCAAGAAACCATCCAAGAATACTGGCACTGCAGAGATTGAATTTGAGATTAAGGAGATCGTGGATGCTCGGATTCGTTATGGTCACCTCCAGTACCTTGTCGATTGGAAGGGTTTCGGCCCAGTAGAACGCGCTTGGATTCGTGCAGCAGATGTCAAAGTACCCAGGCTTATTCAAAGGTTTTTCACTAAACATCCTTCCAAGGTGGCTGCTGTTCCGGTCCATCCCCGCTGTCCTCCGGGCTTGCGTCGGGTTGCTCCAGCGGCGGTGTCTCCTGCGGTCCTCCAGCGTTCTCATGGCTGCTGGGCGCCGCCATCTTCTGATTCAGCAAGTGACTCCCCTCGGCCAATTTAGAAGCAGGCCAGGGGAGCAGGTGTTAGGACGGACCAATAAGAAGTAAGATCCTTCAGTGCCAGAACTTCTTAGTCACTCTAGGAGCCTGGTTTCTTCCACAATCTGAGTCCAGTCCACAGTCTACAGTCTGAGTCCAGTCCACAGTCTACAGTCTGAGTCCAGTCCACAGTCTCAGTCTGAGTCTCACTCCGGTCCAGCCTGAGTCTCACTCTAGTCCAGCCTGAGTCTCACTCCAGTCCGGCCTTAGTCTCACTCCAGTCCAGCCTGCATTACCTACTCCAGTCCGGTCTGCAGAGTCCTACCCGAGCTCCAGGGACTAACCTGACCCGAATGGGTACTTATGTAACAACGTTATCTGAGGCCACCTAGCTTCATCTTCTGTACTCTGAGTCCACCCTCTCTCCGACCCGCATCTAACCCTGACTTGCCCAAGAACGTGATAACATCTTTGGTTTTTGTTTGTATTATGCTATATTTTTGCATTTTATGCGGTTCACTGCAATTTTACTTAATTGTGTTTATCCTGTTTTTGGTTTGTTAAATCATTTACAATTTTTTCACAGACTTTATCTGTTCCCAAATAAGAGAAGCGCTGGGTGAATTATCTATTAAACTTTTTTGGAGGTTTCCAAGACGTTACCAGGAGTGCAATATAGTGTATGTCCTTGATCTTACAATTTTTCACATTAGTTTATATTTATTTTCTAGTAATTTACCCAGTTAGTTACATATTCAGTTTATAAAGCAGTTTTTTTTAGACATGTATCTTGGCCCTATTTTACAGTGTAGTTAGTATGCAATGTGTTCCATAAAGCTTTATTGTAACTAACAACAACATTAATTCGTCATATTCCAGGTTGGCAGTAATAGACCATTTGGTAAAAAAAAAATCAAAAAAGAGATGTTTTCAGAAATATGAAGCTATGAGTAGTATTGGTAAAGTGGGGCTGATCCAGAGCTACACTTACATTTGTTAGGGCAAAACAGATGCAAAACCATGTTTAACTGCAATGGGAGGTCAATTTTACTGTCCCAGATTTAAATTCATTTGCCTCATTTACTAAGGTTGATTTCGGGAAAATTGCCCAAAGTCCTGGGACTTTAGCTGTTTTTTCACATCGTTGTATTTAGTAAAGCCAAAGTCCCGGGACTTTGGGCTTTTTCACCAGCAAATCGACCTACATCGCTCTACCCTCCCAGTCCCGACTTTTCTAAGGTTACCTATACAACATGGTTCCTTCACTAAAGGCGATTTGTCTAAATCACCTCTAGCGTGATCTGTGAGCGCAGGAAAAAAATCGCCTTCCGTGTGAGGCGCATTCCTAGCTCCTTAATAGTTTTTTCACTAAGCAAAAACACTACAAGCATTTTCCTATCACTTATCCTACCGATGCATATACTACTATATCACTTATCCTGCCCCCTTTTATAGTAAAAATTACATCACAAAACATTAGGGGGCTCTAGTGAGCGCTCTATTTTTTATGACGTAATTTTTACTATAAAAGGGGCCCCCCTAGCGACAGACTGGTCATTAGGAGCGGGGACACCGAGGAGGAAGAAGGGGTGCGTAGTCAAAAGGGCCAGAAGTGGCCAAAGACCTGTTTCTAGCACCGGGAGAACTTCTGCAAGCAAGCTGACAAGCATCCTCCTGCAACATGGAACGAAGATCTTCAAAAGAAGCTGACAATCCAAGCAAGTCATCCCAAGACAGATGACTGCTAAATGTGACATTTATTTAATATTTTATTTCATATTACACATGCACAATACACTTTAGGGGCCATTGTAGGACGATGGCCACCATTTTAAGATAGCAACACATTAAGGGACATTTTGTACACATTTTATTCTGTGTTTTACATGTAAGGTTAAGTTATTTAATATTGCAAGGTTTATGTGGGTAGTTTTTAACATTTTACACGGACACATAACACATATGCAGGGACATTTCTATCACTTATCAGGCTGCTGCTTATACGACTATAAGGATTAGCATAGCCACAAACACATGGCCAGGCTTTTCATTATAGTAGTATATGCGTCAGCAGGATAAGTCATTGGACAATGGATGCCGATTTTGAGATGGAGAATTGTCGTTCTTTTCAATAGAAAAGCATAGCGGTTTTTCCATTTTAGAATCGATTAACATCGACGGTGATTCAACATTGATGGTAAAAATTCGGGCATAGTAGATGATCGATGTTGAATCGCTGTAAAAAATCGACCTTAGTAAATGAGGCCCATAGGATTAGATTTGAGAGGTAATGTTTCTTAGCTCAGCTCTAATTTACAGATGAAACATAAAACTATGCTGTATTTGAGTTCTATGTGCAAAAGTAAAGTATTTTCCCTGCATGCAAAATAATTCAAATTAATTAGCCATCAGGGGGGGACAGCTGGGCCTAGTTTCCCGGGCCCGGACAGAGAGGGGGCCCAACATAGCCCCAGGCCTCCTCTCTGTTCTGCCCAGGATAAAAAAAATCTTTGTTGGCAGAGGTCTGAATGCGCTTTTTTTATATACATACATCTATTATATATATATATATATATATATATATATATATATATATTCCAGGGTTGGCCCCGCATATATTCAGTCCTGGGCCCCACAATTTCTGATGGTGGCCCTGATTAAAAGTATGAGTTTGAGCAACTTTGAAATAAGTGAATAGCAATTGTGAATTATGAAATTATGGGGTACATACTGTGTATTAATGCAATGTTGCGGAATATTTTGGTTCTTCCTCAATTATAAACTTTCCAGCAGTCCTGAAAGTGCATAGAGATGGTGCAAAAACCTCAAGAATATTATTTATTTCTATCTACAGCCCTTAAAAGAGTAGTCATTTTGTCTTAAAACTGAAATTATATGTAGAGTTAGCGACTACAGAAAATTTAACTCTAAATGTATGATTTGATAAGTAGGTTGAGAAATAGGGTCACAGCGACTGATCCATATCTTGGAGTAATTGCACCAAAAGTTGGACAAACCAGATTGTAATGTAAGGGGTACAACTGAAAGAACATATTTATTTTTAGAGCTGAACTACAAAACATCACTTCTTAACTTATTTTACATTTTGATCCCCCTGTAGCAAACCCTCCAACATGACCTTTTCCATTAGGTACAGAATGCTTCGCACCTGAGCTTCCATCTGTCACTTACCTAGTTTAAATGACTTAACTCATATTTAAAAAACTAATTATTTCTTCAACAAAGGAGATTACCATAGTAACTGACAGATGGAAACTGAGGAGTCGAGTATTTTGTACCTTATGGAAGGGGTCATGTTGGAGGGTATGCTGTAGTTCATCATGGTTTTGTCAATGTGCAGATTTACTCCATTTTTTTGCTGATACTTTCAACTCTGGATCAGTAACAGTGTCAGTGGGTTTTCTTAAAAGTTTCTAATTCCCCCTCTTTAAACAGGGTAATACCCATCCCTTTATTCTGTAGAGTATGAATAAAATATAAGCAAAACTAATATACTGTGCATGTTCAGCATCTCCTTCCATCTGCCTAAGTGGAGATTTTCTGGGCTCTGATGTCTGCTGCTTTATACAAGAAAATAGCTAGTAAAGGTTAGCTGTTGCATATGGCCAAATGCAATAAAAGGGTCTAATGACTATAGTGCTCATATGCAATAAGCCAGTTTTGAAGTTAGTAGCCATTACACATTTTTAGTTGGCAAACTGTGCACCACAGTGGTCGAAGTGGAAATTTAGTGGCTGTATGGACATTTAGAAGTGGTGGTATGAAGATATTGAAATAAAAGAAGTAAATGGAGATTTGTAACTTTTCAATTAAACCAGTGGGAGAAGTGACGGTATGACATACCCCCATATACACCCTCACTTCGAGCCCTGGTGCACCATGCATTAGGGATAAAGAACCATTGACAGTCATTAAACTAGCCAATATTTTTATGTTTATTTATTTATCCCTAAAATCAATCAGTGTCCGGAGTTTGTTTTAAGTCTAAAGGATGTATTTGTATGAGAATTAAGTGGCTGAGTTTTAAGTTATTTAGTGGCAATTTGTAGCTAAATGCAAATTGAAACCACTCATGGTCTTGTAAATGCATATATGTACGTTTTTAGAATGTCTATCCTGCATCCTTTGCATGTGTGGGCAAATCATAATCTGGGGAGGTTCAAACTTGTATGGCCTTACTTGCAATATGGGAGCGATCCAGAGGTGAGTGTACATCAGCTAACATAACGTATCTTGCTGTTATTTTTCACTGCACATGCTCTGAAATAAAGCGGAAGCAATCATGTCCCACTCAGATTCTGATACAGCTCGATCTGCGGTGGCTTGTGTTCTGAAGGACATGTCGTGGGAGCAAAACAGGTGGTGTTAAATAGTCAATGTACTGTAAAGACATGACACAGCAAGTCTTCCCAAAACCATATGCACCTGCCACAGGTCACATCTAAGTCTAGGGCGGACACTACACCTTTTCTGATTTTGAATTTAAAATTTCAAATCCAATATTAAAGTTTGTAAAACACTGATGGAGTATTGTGCTGTTGTCAAATACATCATATATACAGGAATGAAAATTTTATTTTTGCATTATTTTCTTTCATGATTTTTTTTTTTACTGTTTTACTGTGTTCACTTGCATGCCTTGTTCCTGCATGCTACCTGTCGTACATGATTTCTATCCATATATTCCATTGCGTGTGCCTTTGGATCACATGCACCTGCCTCAATTTTCCAACCCCATGTATGCCAAGCACCTTGTGTTCTGATTCGCCGCAGAGAGGAGG
>WWET01000002.1:528940-550520 GCA_011038615.1 Limnodynastes dumerilii | reverse complement strand
ATGCCGCCGGTCTCCTCTGATTAAGCCATGTTTGGGTAATTATTGTTAGTCTAGGGTACGATCAGAGCTGCGCCCAGGAGTGGGTGAAGAGTGGCTGTGAGGCTGCTTGCCTTGGACAGGGACAGCCGCCGAATTTCAGATAGATCGCTGTGGCTCCCCATTTCTAGCCACGTGTTTATTCTCCGTTTTTTGCACTAGTACCTTTTGATATTGTCTTGTTCTATTTCTTTGTACATTTTTCTCAGATGCAATACCCTATAGATGTACTGAGTTCTACATATTATATTTGTTGTACAGAATGAGACTTACCTTTTGTTTGATGAAATATTCATTTTGTACTAGATGATGTGTCTATTATGGTTATAATATTGGGAGACTTGTTATTGCCTTATATTTTCGCTGGGAAGGTCTCTCTATTTGTACTTTTATGAATAAGAAATTCTCTTAAATTGATGATAATAAAAATGTTTTGTTTTTTATTTATATTCTATTGTATATATACTTGAGATGGGAGCTTGTGGCTGTGGATCATAAATAGTCCTGCTTTTTCTTGTTGTCTCTCTTGACAAACCTTGCCTGTATATACAGATATAGTGTAAAAAAAATAAAAAATATTAATGAAAAATAACATAATATCCATCACTGTTTAACCTGTGTATGCATGATTTAATATTATATAATAATTATTATAAATAATATGATATATTTTAACTCTTGTTAATAACATTCACCCTGTTAGATCAATATTCATTTTCAGAAATTTAGTTTTTAGCATTTATATTTTGTGATGTGGTTATTAACTGCAGTAATGGTGACTGCTTATGTGAAGTATTTGTTTCCTGATTAATGATGAATGTGATCTAAAACTAATTTTACTTAATGTTTTCAGCATGATATTAAAATCATCCTTGTTCCATCTGCCCTTAAAATTGCTTTGATTATTTCAGTTGGTGAAACTCAATTGCTTTATCAAGATTAATGAAATAATTACCATGAGGAAGCACTGTGATTTCTATCTACATTTTCAAACATATTATGGAATCACAGTTACATAAGAAGTTTTTAACAGAAGGATTGCAGTGTTGAAAAATAACTCCACAATTCTCACTGCATCATTATCAAGAACAATTTTATTTTACAGCTGAAATGTTGCAAAACATATTGTGCAGCTGCTTGATATATTAAGATTAAGAGACTGATATGATGTATGTTAATGCAACCTAAATTTTTTATTATGGTGTTTGGTATAAGACAATAAATTGCAATAATGTACAATTAGTGCTGATGAGTGAACATATGGGCAGGACCGCCATGGGGGGTATGGGGAAGGTCTCTCTCTCTCTCAGATAGAAGAATGCTAATCAGTTAACTCTGTTGGCATTTGAGTGTCGGTAGGTTAACTGTTGCCATTCAGACTGCCCAAATAATATACTACACCCTATCAAATATACTGTTTTTTTTTATCCTTGTAATCTTTAAGCACTTCTAATATATATTTTTATTATTTTAGTAAACCCTTGTAAAAATAAAAATTTTTTTAACATTTAATACAGGTATATTCAATTATTTTTCATGCTAATTTTAAAATAAAACACATTATAACAATTACTTTTCTTTTTATAGATCAGCATACAGTAAATAATATTATGTGACTACAGCATTAAAATGCAAGCTAAACACCTTTTAAATACCCTATAAATCTCCCATAATAATGGTTAATAAAGGACAAAACACAAAAACTAAACACAATTTAGGATCATTACTTGCTTTCCGGTTAATTGATTATACTGGAGCACACTCTTTGTTCAGAAATTGTAATACAGGACCATATATTCCCAATAAGTAGGTGGTTGGCAAAACACATCATAGCTGTTTAAAAAGGGCAAAGAACAGAACAGTAGCCATAATGTTTGTGCTGTATCATTAATGTGACCTTTTCAAAAGTTAAAATTTAATATAGGGGTGTTAATACTTTCTTTCAAAGTTGCTATGGATGACTGCACTGCTTTGTCAGTTTAACTAACAGAAATAGCTTTATTTGGTCTGTATTATTTTAAGCTACATTCATTGTACACAGGTATTTTATTGCAACATCAGTTTACCTGGTTAGATTTTAGCTTACAAAGTCCAGGGGCCTGATTTACTAAGCTGCGGGAAAAGGAAAAGTGGAGATTTTGCCCAAACAACCAATCAGATTCTAGCTTACATTTTCTAGTATGTAATCAGAAAGTAAGAAATAGAATCGGATTGGTTGCTATGGGCAAAATTTCCACTTTTCCTTTCCTGCAGCTTGGTAAATCTAGTCCCAAGACTGTTTATGCAATATTCGAGAAGCCTTAGCTACATTGGTTGTATTTAGCTCTGTGTTAAGCCTGGATATATCAGGTTATGTGTTAGTTTCTGCACATGCACAGCTTCAATATTACATAGGTAATCCAAACATAACAGTATAGTGTTTCCTGAGAGCAAAGTCTAGTGGAGTAAGCCTGGTGGAGTACTTATAAAAGATAGCATGTTATGCTATAATGGCAGCCTTACCAATGGGATTTTTAGGCTGCTGTTGATGCCTGCAGACATCTTTCCTAAATATAGATCACTGACTTTGCATGGCTCGCTGGATCACTCGTACTTCACTGAAGTTAATATAAGCTAAATGTATTACTTGAATAATACTAATATTCATTATAATAAATACCTACCTCTATTGTATTATTGAGTGAGCTGTATTATTTTATTTTGCTATATATTCTTTGAATCTACTGGAAACAGTTGTTCCTCATCATTAGAGGGCAACTTCACTGCATTCACTGTCTCATTTCCATGACATGGGGGTTCTTAATTAACTACATAGGTATGTTCCAAAAAATACTGATTAATCACACTTATTAAAGTAGCTGTTTTACTGTTACTCCCATCTCTAGATAAGCTGCAATAAGTGTGTCCATCCCTATAAGTGGAGGACCCAGGGCAAAGCTTCCTTAGAGACCCCCAAGCCATCCAGTAACTGGCATATGCGCAGTATGGTCTTTGCTCTGCACATGCGAATTTTGGTCACCGCTATGCACATGCACAGTTTGGTCACCGCTATGCACATGCATACTGAGGCTGTTTAGCTGTTTATAAACAGTGCTCAGTACTAATGGCTATTAAAAATTTTTTTAGCTGACATCCATTGTGGTTCTGGTTAACCTCTGTCGCTATTACTAACCAGCAGCATCTACAAAGCGGCAGCATGCTATTAATATAGTGTAGTAGGCAGCCACGGCTCTGAAAGTGAAGCTGGCGGGAGCCTAGTGAGCAGGGCCCAGGGGGCAGGCTCCGATTCAATCCACCTAGGGGCACTCTCTGTAAAGCAAAATATACACTCATGCATTCTAAAAAGCATAGTACATTCACAGATTGTAATAATAAGTACGCATACATACATACATACATACATACATACATACATACATACATACATACCATGCTGCACAACCACACACAGCTCTGGAGGTCACACCACCATCTTTGTAGCTGATCCATCTTCTGTTGAGTACTTTAATAAGTGGCCCTGATAGCATCATCAGAATGAGGCCCAGGGCCCAGGTTATCAATAGCCTGGACTTAAAAAAAACCTTAACTCTCTTCTAAAAAAGCTAATTGATTGTGACTTGATGATCACAAATTAGACCTCTTGTCAGGTAACAAATTTGATTGAATGTTCAAGGAATGCATTTAATTAAACTTTAAATATACCTTGTCAACATCCCTGCACTATACCCTGGTTCTTATTGCACACGCAATTATACAAATTAATTTGCTGGTGTGTGTATGTGCCAGAGGCCGAATTACAGTGAAGCACCATTGCAATATATTTTTCATATAAATTGCAAACATGGATATGTAAATGCAGATCTGTCTGATAGTCCTTAAGTTATACTATTATGTACTGAGGTAGTTTAAATTTGTAAATGCTGATTACCAAATTATAATGATATGCAATTAACTAGTAATAACACATAAACTGCATCTCTGGATCAGAATGTAAGTAGACAAACTCAGGCCTATAGCAAGGAGATGGATGGAGGGGACATGCAAGGCCATCATGCAGTCACTCATCCTCAAGAGGACAGGAATCAAACAAGTTCACTAAAAGGAGGGTATGCAGGTTGCCCTCACTGAAGTGCTAGTCTTAAGTAGTCCATTCTTCCTTTCCTGGAAGGAAGGAAGAATACAATTATAACGGGATAGTTCCTTTATAAGAAGAAGTTGAGGAGTTCAGAGAAAGACTAGGTAAGGGCTAGAGCAAATGCTGGCAGTGAGAAACAGATTTCAAGGTAACGCAGACTCACAGAATGGCTGAATGATTTTAAAGGGGCTTTGGGTTGGACACTACTGTCACTATTTTAATCTGTACTAAGATGCGGTCTTACAAATTGTCAGTATTTTATATTTGCGTGGTTTTTTCCTTTACAAAATACTTACTAGAGATATGACGTTAAGGAAAAAATGTGTTGTGGATATGGTTTGCACATGGCAAAAACCAGTCTCCAAATAAAATATTTTAAAAAGTCATTTTTTTTTATAATGGATCTTTAAATAGCTGGTAGCAAAATGTGTTTGATATTCATGCACTGTTATTAGACAGGAAAGGTAGATGGACTTAAAAGAGTCCTATACCTTCAAAGCAACTTTTTTTGAAAGCATCTATCATTTGGGTCACATTTGGGGCACAATACAGAGATCTCCCCGTTGCTTCGGCTTGATACTTTTACAATACATGTTAAAAAGATTATGACCATTTATAATTAAAAGAGGAAACCATTAGTTTTCTATATTTGCAGTTAACACTTTAAGTTGTAAGAGAAAATGGTATGAATACAATATTATGGGCCAGATACACTAGTTATCTTTATTTCAGGTCCATTAAAGTATATAATAATTAATAGTTATTTATTTATTTATTTATTTATTGTGTATGTCAAATTATGTCTATAATATTAAACAAACGCTAACATGTTCAGTGTCTAGTTTTAATATTAAAGACTTTGGGGCAGATTAACTATGAATTGCTTTTGTAAATGGTTTGTAGACTGCTGCGCCAAGATTGTAATCACAAACCACAGTATTTACTTTACTGCAGCTTGGAGTTTAAAAAACACTAAACCACAAGCTGTTCACGCCAAGCCACATGTTTAGCTGAATAAGTAACATCTGTTTTTCACTTACACATGATACTAGTATGCTTCTAATATCTTTGGCTAGTGTGTACAAGAGAAAGGGAAGTACAAGGCAAGTTTGACAGTCATCAGGAGTGGTGGATATCAGCAGGGCAATTATCTATTCAGAAAATAGGACCGAACCAAGACTTCCGTGTTGTGGCTGGCTGAGTGCAGAAAGCGCCTGCATTTGGCAACGTAGCTCTCAAGAAGCTTCCAGCACAAGCCTGGATATTCATTATTTAGACTTCTGTCCTGGAAGTCTTTCTGTCGGCAGGCGGGATGGGCGGCTTGCGTACTGCTAGTACAAATGGGCAGTATAGTAATCATACAGTAAGGTTCAGCCCTTACATGCAATCCTAACTTCTGTGCCGTCCCCATTTTACATGGGGTGCGCTATCAGAACCTTGCGTGTGAGGCAAGTGGTCTCTATACACTCACACAGGAGTTTGAATGCAGTTGGAATCCAGCTTAGAATCTTTGCTGATGCTGCATTTGGAGCTCGGAGTGCAGAAGTAGTGTCGGTCTGGATACAATCCATAAGTATTAGAGGTGTAAATTTATTTAAATAAAGATATTGGCATGTTTAAAAAGAATATTCAAAAAATGAAATAAATATATGACACCCCTGAAAGAATTCAGTGACAAATTTAAAAATAAGAATACTGTTAACACCTTTATCAATTGTTGCATGCCGGCAGTAATCTATTGCATTACATGCCCTTGTTCATTACAATATATTGGAATGACAAAGCGCCCTTTAAGAAAAAGAATTTATGAACATCTGCCTAATATCAGGCATGCACAAACAGATAAGGACAAAATGAAACCTCTGACGAGTGTAGCACGCCACTATTTACAAATACACGGTGGTTCAGCAAAAGAGACAAAAATCTCAGGCCTATGGGGACTAACTAAACACATTAGAGGCGGGGATATGGTGAAGGTTCTGATGAGGCAGGAGAGTAAATTTATATTTCTCCTTAATTCAGTTTTCCCATATAGCCTTAATGAAAAGAATGAATATGGATCCTTCTTATAAGGCAACTATACTTACCTCTTGACTTCTGTTTTTACTATGTATATAAACCCAATGATCCTGACACAATATAGGGTATGTATAGACTGAAATACATTCTGGCGAGTCTAGTTTTCTGAATGAAGTGTTGAGAAGGTCAATTAGTGTTGATAGATATTGCAGCATTATCTGCCACAAATGAGGCACTGTCACTTTAAATGTGCTATTATTTTCTTATGTAACTTGTGAATTTTTTCATGTGTATGGAGCAAACGTATTACGTATTATTCTGATATATCTAAAGGCTGATAATTCTAACTTAAGTAATATTAGCAGCTATTAAAAATATCCAATTTTTTAAGTTAGTTCTACTTAATGAAGTACTGTCACTTTAAACAAATCACTATGGGCCTAATCCAAAACTACGCTGTCCTGCTGGCTGTAGCTCTGGTGCAAACCCCCTGTCACTCCCCCTGTGTGAGCGTAGTAACACAAAGTTACGCCGGCTAAAGGCTACCCTAACTTCAGCCGGAGTAATTGTGTGTAACTACGCTCACACAGGAGCGTTACCTCCTAAACCCAGCCCTCCCGTCCTAATTACTACTAACTACAGCCATGGATTACAGCCATGGATTATGCCGGGCAACATATGCCCAGCGCATGCGCAGAACTGCAGAAATGCCGTTCTTATGCATACGGCCGCCATAAAAATAACCCTTGTGTAAAAAATTATTAAATCTGAGGAAATACATCAGAATAAAGACTAGCAGTTAATATAAATATCTATGTGCATGGATAGCTCCACTGAGTTTTCTGTTTACATTACTCAGAGCGATCACTGAGGATTTAGGTCCGGGGAGAGATATAATAACTTTCCCTCATATGATAAAGATATTTTTGATAGGATATTCCTGGATAAGAGTGATAATAAACATCTCTCAAGATAATATATACCTATTTATAATGACCGCATGAAATAAATATAGTGAAGTCTGTACATGCTTGGTGTTCATGCCAAAGTAATATGAATATGGTGATTGAAAGAAATATAATTTCTTTATTTTAAATAGATTTAGAAGACTCTGGCAAAACAAGGTACTAGTCTATGTAAATCATGCTGCTTGTTTCTATACTGACACTATTGTCGTTTGTAGACACATTATGGGAGAAATCCTGATTATCTGGCTCCGTCTTTATATATTCCACACCTGAACATACTCACCAAGCCCTGACGAAGACAGCGAAACGTACGTTGGCTCCCTTCTGACTGCTGGTGATCCGGAACCTCTTGCATACCGCTCACAAGAAAACCTTGTTACCCGCACCCGATGTCTAAATGTGACTGATAGGGATAGCAGGTGCTCCGTGTGAGTGAAGCACTTCCGTGAGGGTTTTTTTTTGTTTTCATTATTATTTTGTAGTGTATAGGGATACATATTAGATATGTAATTGCACGTGTTTTGCCCACACTATTGTGAACGCTACAACATCTTATGTGGTATGTGATGAAACTTTGCCTTGTTATAGTACATGATTGTGATAATTAACAACGGACCCAGCGGCCTATTTTAATCACTTTTTGTGTGTAAATGTTCTATATGTTATCTTAAACTCCAATTTTCGCTGCTAAAAATATTTATAATTGATAATAATAAAATATTTTTTTTTATTCTGGAATGGTTGCACATTATAATGTTATATATATTATAAATATTTTCTATGGTGGTTCTTCTAATAGAATGACCCACTGAGAACTTCTTGTTTTTTAATGTTTAAAAAGAATACTGACTGATCACGCTTAATAACAGAGGACTAAATCCAGACTCCTGCATGCTTTCCGTGCGTGCAGGGGTCTGTCCGTCCGACAGAGAGAGGGAGTGAACTCCCCCTGTCATTCCCCTCTGTCATGCGGACTTTATGGCAGTTTATGCTGCCATAATCCTGCCTTAAGTTAACCATGCGGATCGATACCTATCCCACACTGTACAAATAGCATGTTTTCACCTGCCCACTTTAGCGGGCAGAGGGAAAGCAGAAACAAATAAATAAGATATACCCCTGAATAGCGCTGTGAACACACAAACATGAAAACTATATAATCAAATCATCCCAAATCAACTGTAGTGTCGGCAGGTGTACAGACCACCTCATCTTGAATGGCAATTAGGTCTGTCGTACTCCAAAGTAGTAATGGCATGTAGATAAAGAAAAAAGAGGGTATATAAATATACAATTTAATACACACTTTCAAAAAAATCAAGTAAAAACACTATGGAGAATGTGGTCTCCTAATGCGCTACCAAAGCGCATTAATGGAAAAGAAGACCGGTCTATCCACTGATGAACAGGGAAAGCCCGGGCACCATCTAGATGAAAACTTCAGGGAGACCGCAAGAAGACCATCGGAATAGGAAGGCTGCATTGTCGTATAAAGTCCAGATCACCTTGACGCGTTTTCGAAGGGGTCGTCTCTTTCTTCAAGTGGTCCACTTTGAGAAACAGGCGACCCCCTTGAAACATGTAGGAGCCTTCCAACTCCAACGGTCTTCATTCGGTTTTCCCTAAAGTTTCCATCTGGATGATGCCCAGGCTTTCCCCATTCATTGTATTTTTTAAAAGTGTGTAATAAATTGTATATTTATTTACCCTCTATTTTCTTTAGCTACATGCCTTTACTGCTTTGGGGCATGACAGGCCTAATTGCCATTGAAGACGATGTGGTCTGTACACCTGCCAACACTATAGTTGATTTGGGATGATTTGATTATATGGTTTTCACGTTTGTGTGTTCACAGTGCTATTCAGGGGTATCTTATTTAATTGTTTTTCATTCATTAAAAGGGTTGTATGGTCCTCTTGTATACCTCTGTTTTGGCTGCAGTGTTTAACGCTTATCTCTTATACAGAGGGAAAGCAGAGCCCATTTCCTAGGAAATGGGCTTGGACGGAACAAAGTTCCGTACAATGCTTCATAAGATAGTGTTACTATGGTAACACTAGCGTATCATCTGGAGGGTACATGTCTTTAAAGACAGCACTTAGGAATTTAAGAAGGAAGAGGTGTGCCACTGGAGTCTCTGTCCTTTTTTAAGAAGAGTGGGTGGGGGAGGGCTTTAAATTAGCCAGGGAGGGTGTGGGGAAGGAATCACTGCACGTATTTTCCTTCTTAAGACAACGGTTAGTTAAGGAAGCCCTATGGGACTCTTAAGTTCCTAAAAAATGGGGGTAGGTTGCAGGGCAGGTCAGATGAGTTGGTTGTGGATACTGCCGCACCTAACTCATTCTTGTCTGTGAATACGGTCCTTATTTATAAATAAAATTAAAAATTACATAATTGCCATCTTTCTTGGCAAAGGCTGTAATATGAGCCACATAAATTGAATAGTTGTGAATACATTTATTTATTTTATTTATTAACAGGTTTTTATATAGCTCCATCAGATCATGTAGTGCTTTACAATTTTAACAATCATTATACTAAGGCTGGGTGGTAACAGACAAACTGGGTAGGTGAAAGGGCCCTGCTCACAAGCTTACAGACCAGCCTGCTTGCATGGTAAAACTATTCTTGGCCATAATAGTTAGCAAATCCCAGAAATCTCGAAGTAACTTTGGGCCTGATCCAGACCTACGATGTAGCACTGAGCATACTAACGATCAGCGTTATATCGTTGGACTCCCTCTGACACTCCCCCTGCCCCATCGTATTTACACTCTCTTACACCGGCTGAAGGCTACCCTAACTTCAGCCGGCGTAAGGGAGTGTATATACGCTGGGACAGCGACGTTAGTACGATAACGCCACCCTCCCAGCCTCATTACCCTGCGTCTCCCCGTCTACCTGTACTAACTGCAGTGTAGTAACGCTGGGGGACGCATCCTCCAGCGTTATTACGCTGCTGCTATGGACGCCCGATCTATGATCGGGCGTTTCCGTATCTAAAATGGGCAACATCTACCCAGCACATGCGCAGATCGGCTTTTAAGCCGATGTTACGCAGCTGACTGGCGTTTTAACGCCAGCCAGCGAATGTCTGGATCAGGCTCTTTGAGAGTTATGGGTTGTGGGCAGTTATTAATACCTGTAGGCCTATTCCAGAGATTATGGGCCATATGCAGAGCCGATATTTGTTACTGCGCATGTGTAGTAATTTTGTTACGCCATCTATGTTTCTTTTTGCAACTTAGATTGCGTACGACTCTGCATACGGCATATGGCCCTATATCAGCTAGTAAAGACATATGGGATCTCTCAAATTGACATTTCTCCAACTTGAAATATAACGTTTTCTTGTATAGGCAAAGTAACACCTCTATGATGTGTTTAGTATGATAATAAATGTCTTTGGAGAATATCAGAATGTCAGCAAAACAAACTAAGTTTCTCTGACAGAAACTTTCCATGAACAACCATACCTGTAAAGTTTTCTTCCATGGTAGGATTCCTAATATTGCTTTTTTTGCAAATAAACAGGCATAGTTTAGACTTCCCACTCTGGGATAAAACATGGCAGGCACAGAATGGCTGATGCCTACAGGCCGAATGAAGGGAAATACATTCTGCAGAAGATTTACATTAGCCCTTTGCAGTCAGTCAAAAGAATAAAGCATCATTCATTCATAGAATAATTCATTTAATTAAGAACATACATATATTCATTTGGTTTTGTGTATGATTTTTTTTTATAATGTTTCTATTGAACCATAATTGTCATTGAATACAATGTAGCATTAATCCCCCACATTGCAAACAGTTGCCATTATACTGCTGAAACTTAATGACAGCACAGTTAACATGGCATGTCTGAAGGAAGTAACAGAAGATTGCAGCCTTTAGCTAGCGCTGTCACCAAGGGTAAATAGGAAAGATCTGGATATTGCTACATATGTCTGTGAAATAGGTTGGTTGCATACCATGTGCTGTGTTCGAAGCAGGTTCGAACTTGCCGGTTAATATTTCCTGAAAGAAAATTGATAAAGCTTTTGCATGTGTGGACAATTCTAGTGAGCCATGCAAAACAAGTGGCAAAATTTATCATGGAAGAGCAGTGGTAGGCATACTTTAAATCCAGACCTAAAGAACACTATTTCTGGCCACAGACATGATTGCTAAAAGCAGGTTCCTGCAACACATAGAAGCATGGTGAAAATTACCCACTCCTGGGTGAGGGAAATAGGGGTAACAGGAAAGTTTACAGAGAATCTTCAGACCTGGACCCAAAAACATTTAATTAATTGGCAAGACCACAGATCTACCATAGATCTGCCCTAGGTGAGCCACATTTGGGACAATGGTGATTGAGGTTTAGGCCAATCTGGAAGTATCTCATTGGGGACAGATAAAGATTGGTGGACTTTGATAAGTTTTTCAACAAAAGCTTTGTTGTAAGTGAGAGAAAGTCATTCACCCATTTGCCATACCAGTATATGATGCCTAATAGTCATAAAATGTAGGCAACAAAATTATTAAGAAGACTGGTTGACAGTATTTTATCAAGTGGGTTAGGCCAGTCTAGTGGGGATAGTTGTCTAATGACACCAATAATGTAATATTGTGCTAGCAAAAAACCAAATTGTGGCCACTGAAGTATAGAACCTTGTCCTTGACTTGGGCAAAAGTGAGGGGGCATTTGGTTGCACAAGCCACAACAGGTTTAATAGAGAATATCCCTTTCTTTTGCTAAAGTGATAAAGCATAGGCAGCCATGCAGTCCTGTCAGAGCTAGGTAAAGGAAGGAGTGAGGGTTATGAAAATAGTAGCGGAGTCGAATGAACACATTTTGCATGTGATCATGAGGAGGGAGTTAGTCATGTAAGTGGAGAAATGCTTATAAAGAAATACCAAGCAAGAAGCTTATAACCTATAATCAATCCCGGAGGTGGCTATGTTGAGCAGATTCAGTATAAAGAGCAACATTTAAGACATTAAGTTCTCTATACTATGTTCCTTTCATTGCTGGAGCTTAATTCTGGTGCTGATTCTGGCTTTTTTTCCTCCCCATATATACATATGTGGGTTGGCTGGGAAAATCATAATGTCATCATAGGAATGCAGATGATTTGATCTCACTCACCCAATTTTAATCCTTCTCAGCTCTCACCAGTTCTGCAAACCTCAGGTCATTTCTGTTATTAAAAGTCAGTGGTGATAAGGGACTGTCTGATTCAACTAGTCATGCCTGGACTTTTTAAGCCATTAATTAACAGTGAGGTAAACAAATTAAGGTAGAAATAATGGATTACCGCAATAAAATTTCTGCCAAATAGTTGACGTGCCAGGACATGGAGTCAAATGCCTGTTGTGTGTCCAGGCTCATATTGTTAGAAGGTTTAGAGAATGAGGCCACCACTGAAATTAGGGTCAGGCAGATTCCTTTAACAGAATGGTGTCCTGGAACAAACATCAGTTGGTGAACAATAAGAAGGATGGAGAGAAGTGATTGCAGTCTGTTTGTCATGATTTTTGCCATCATCTTAAAATTTAGATTAAGCAGGTTTAATTGGGCAGTAAAATAATGTCAATAGTGGTTCCTTATCAGGCTTAGGGAAAGAAATCAGGTGGGTCTCATTAAAGGTAGGTAGGAAAGGTTTTTGCGGTTCACCGTGTGATAAAGTTCGAGCGGGGTTGGAGTGATCATTTGGACCCTGGGGCCTTATGTAAATGCAAGTTTGAAATTGTTGGTACCACCTCTCTATCTGTCATATCCAAGTCAAGAGTATTCTGTTGTACTAAAATGACAGTGGGAAGGTTTGCCTGTGAGTGGAGCTTGTCTGTCAGTGAGGGCTTAGGAGGTGTCTGTTTTGATCAAGCGTCTGGTTCCACCCGTATCGCTGCTATGTGTCACAAATACTGACATGGTACCCCAATGATAGAATTTGGTTTTGGAGAAGTCAAGTTGTAACTTCACTTAGGAAATTACTCTTGTAATAGACAAGAATCCTTATATTCCTCAAGTCTGATATAATTTGGCTTCTCTTTATAGACCTAAAAACTGAACTGTCAGTTGGTGCTTTAGAGAAATACATTTTGATTTATTGCTTATATTAATTTTAGCAACATAGTTAATAACAAGGCCTTGAATCACCACCTTGGAGGTCTCACGGGGACAGGGCACAAGGGGACAGGAGTATCCCAGTGCTCAAAGATATTATCTAGGAAGTCTGTCTACTTCTGTTTGATAAAGAGTTTAAAGTTCTATTAGTGAAAGTGCTGCATGTCTCTGATGGCACTACAATAATGGACACTGATCAGCGGGTGGTCTGAGGAGTCCATATAAAGTCTAAATAATAACCAAATATCGTAACAAAGACAAAAACATATTTGGACTTTATATGGGCTCCTTCTGATTGGAACAACGAACCTTTATAAGGACATGTGATATAGACCCCCGTTACACCTTGAGAAAGGCTTTTGTATTAAGCTGAAATGCGTTGGTGGAATGTGAGCAGACTGACTGTTTTCTCTGAGGGATTGGCTATTGGAGTGCGGCTATTGGGCCCTTCTTACCATCTGCCCACTTCTTTGATCCGTCCTGGGGGAAGGCAGTTGCGATCTGAGCAGACTCCATAGGGGGGTATACTTTTTTATTTATTACTTTTTATCTGTGAAGAACAATAAAGTATTTTTGCAACAGAAATAAGATCTTCTCCCAGGATGATTATCACATATTTGTAGTGTGATTTCCAGCGATGGAAGTATAAGGGTTTATCAGCTAAAGAGGCTGAGATATGCATTAAGCCAAAGGGGCTATTATATGAGTTGTTATTAATCCATATTAATTTTCATTGGTGTTTGGAATTTATTACACTATTTGGATTCTTCTCTCTTTTATACTCTGGTGGAAGGACAATAGAAGAAAGGTTCATAATAAGATATGCATTGTGCCTAAGGGGCTGAAATGTTAGTATATCTTAGATCACTTAGGAAAATTGGGAGTGTGAACATATTACACTATTGGATTCTTTTTTGTCCCTTATGTTTGGAACACCATAACAAGGAGCATCCAAAAGAAAGGAACCCACGGATCCACTTTTGGGACAAAGCTTCTGTTATATGGATCAAGCCCAAGAGGCTAAATTATGAGTAGTATTTCAACTATTTATATCATTACTCACTGAAAGGTTACCACACAAGGAGATTTGTTTCTGCTTTCTTTCTATGTGCATCAAAATTACGAAGATGTATAAAAACATTAAAATATAAAGGAAAGAAGGAAAAGACCAGAAGCTTTTTTGAACAATTTATTCAATGACAAAAGAGAATATTCAAAAATCTCTTGATTTTGTATGGTTAAAGATCAAGTTGAGTATTATCTTGAATAACATATAGGTTACTGTACTCAATCATAATTTCAACAATGTCATCATTGAGGAAAAGGGAAAACAACTGAAATGGGGATTTCCCACCTGCATAAAAACAATTTGGGGATGCGGTTACCACTCCGGCCAATCCTATTACAAAAATAATATAGGCACCAGCTGAATAACGGCTGTATCATTGTTCGAAACACACTTTAATAAAAAAAAATTGCTATTGGGAACATGGACCTATTTCCCCATTCCCAATAGCTACAGGCTGCATCGGGTAATAGGTTAGGGTTAGGCTGTGGTGGCTGCAGTGTGTGTATAAGGTTAGGGTAAGAGCTTAAGAGGAAGGATATGTTTAGGCTGCGGGGCATGGAGGGATAGGGTTAGGTTGCGGGGCATGGACGGTTAGAACTGCAGAAGGGGAAGGTTTGGGTTTAGCTGCAGGAAATGGATGGTTAGGAAAGGGTTAAGGGTAGGGTTATCTAAAAACACTTACCTTTTGGCGAAAAACTCTTTGTGACTTCAAGGGACAGATTTACCAAGCTGTGGGAAGAGAAAAGAGGAGATGTTGCCCATAGCAAACAATTAGGTTCTTGCTCTCGCTTTTCTATTACATATAATGAGATGTTATCTAGAATCTGATTGGTTGTTATGGGCTATTGTGAGGTCATGTCAAACTAATCTAATAAGCTTCTATAAGACAGTTAGTGTGAACTTAGACCATGATAATACAGTAGATTTGATCTACTAAGATTTTGTAAAAGTCAGTGGCATACAAGAGGTTTGTCCACAAAATAAGGGAATAGAGTCTAGGACACAACAGTTGTACTTTGGTCAAAAACTTATTAGAGAATAAGGAAAAAGAGAGTTGTGGAACATTTTCTTATTGGTCAAAAGTTTTAAGCGGTATACCTCAAGGTTCCTTGTTGAAACCACTCATTTTTAATATATGTTTTAATAACCTTGATGATTGTTTAGAAAACGAAGTTTCCATTTTTGCAGCTGACATTAAACTTTGTAAGGAAATAAAATAAGAGCAAGATATAGTTCCTCTACAGATGAATTTGAATTAATCGAATTGTAGGATTGGGCAGCCAAATGGAAAATAACATTTAACATAGATAAATGTAAGGTTATGCCCTTAGGGATCAAAAACAAGCATGCAATCTATAAATTAAATGGGATAAAATTAAGAAAATCTTTATTGGATTTGGTAGTGCGCATGTACAATAGACTTAGTAATAATGCTCCATATCAAGCAGCTGCTGCAAAGGTCAATAAACTATATTCATGCATAAAAAGGGGCATAGACACAAGGGAAGACAGTATAATTTTGACATTATGTAAGTTGTCGGCAAGACATCATCTTGAATACAGAATTCAGTTCTTTGCACCACACTGCATAGTTGCATTACACATCTATTTTTTCCTATTGTTTTTTTGCTTTTGCAAAATATTACAGATGCAATGGAGCTAATGATCGAAAATTCTGAATTTGATTCCAGAGCAATAACAAAAAGTAGGAAGTCTGCAAAAGGGCAAACCATCATGTTTTAATGCAATGGGTGCAAATTAATGTTTTGAAGTTAGGGAAAATGGTCTGCTTTTGCTTTTTGTACATTTATACTGCAGTTAACAGCAGTAACTTTAAACAGCAATTTAATGTTGAGCTAGTAAACATACCCTAATTCTAAGAAAAGGTGGTCCTTCACTGCATGTTTATTTAACAAAGCCACTAGTAGGAGAGATGCTAGAAGGTTACCACCCTGACCTCCAATATAGATACAATAATATAGAAAAGGTTGTATCCTCCTTGCTGGTGCTAGTTTATAAACTTGATTTGTCAATAGTCAAAAATAATCCACATAGATATATACCATATGTATATACAGTCCTTAAGTGCTTAAATGTTCAACATCTTATTTGGTATAGAAGTTTTATTTTTGCCCAAAATGTTTGCATTCAACCTTAGATCAGTCCCGCTAGCTCTTTTACTTTGATCAATTACTAATCCCAGATTGCAAAACTATATTTTATGAGTGTTTGCTAAATCGTAATGCACGACATCAATGATGAATAAATACAGAACAGTAAAAAGTGAAGTGTATATATGCAGACACTCAGAACTCAGAATAGTCAGTGCTCTTTGAAGTTAAGGGCTGGTTTAAATAACTTAGAACTTGATGCGATGGAAGCAGCTGTATAGCTCTTGACAAGTCACACATCAGTTTTAATCTGTTTGGTCACAATGTTTGCAGTGAAGATATTGACAAAGGCATTTTAGGAAAATGTCAAAGTATGTAACCTATGTACAAAGTTCTTCATATTCTAATTATAGATCCTAATAAGCTTCATACGCAGCTAACATTTAGGCAAAATATTTCCTGGGTTAGGAGACACACACCTTACAGCTTAAAGAGGCCTCCTATGACTAGAATGCTCTTAGGATGTATAGGGTTTCATCAATCACCTTGACCTCTGAAGGGGTCAACTATTTCAGGTTTACAAAGACACATGTTTTTCACTGCACAGTACTTGTATGTTGTACATAAAATTAATGAGGTGAGTGGGTCTATTCATTAAAAATTTTTTTTAAAAGTTGCCTGAAAAGAAAGAATATGGAAACAAGATACAAAAAAAATGGATGTTTGTAATCATTTACATTACAAGAACTGCATATTACAGCAGAATGATCAACAATAACATAGTATAGCAGATAAAGTTTGCCCAAAAGACCTATACATATATCAGTAATATAGATAAATATAGGTGGTTTACCCAAAGCAAGTATAGAAGTGGTGATAAAGCAGTACAATAGACTTTTTTTTTAGGTCAGTGGTGCATTACTTGTACTATTAATTGTGTTAAGCCAATGTTAAACTAGACTTAGTGTGATGTTTCAAGTATTTGTTACTTTTCATATTCAATATTTCTTTAAATCAAAGATACAGTAGGACTAAACAATACTGTGTAGTAAAATCATTTGTCAGTTTAAGTCACTGCTACATAAAATGGGAAGGAAAACTGAAACCTCAGTGGTAAAGGTCAGAGAGGAGTCGTTTTGTTGAGCCATATTTTGGACAGAAGCTAACAAGTTATTTTGAGAAACATTAACTTTGGCAGCAGCACTGGGATGCGCATTCTCAACTACTAACACTGGACCAGATTCAGATTTAAAAGCACTTTCCATATGCACGTAAGTTGTGCGATCATATAAGTTTAGCTGACTTATGTGTCCATAAGCCTACTTTAAGTTCTCTGTTGGTAATGCTGTGTGGACCGACCACACTGACATAGAGAAGTACCAAACCGAACCCATATTATGTATAATTAAAAAATTGAAATGCCTCCCCGCAACCACATTAGGTATCCTTGCACGTACAGAGTGTTGTCATGCCCTGACACAGCACACAGAACTCTGAACATATTGAAAACAATTCCATACATTCAGAGTTCTGATACACAATATCTGCTGCGCACAGGGCACATAGCTCAACTTACGCATACCACTTGCAACTTGCACAAGCCGACTGACGTTAGTTCTGAATCAGGCTCATTGGGTCTGATCCAGAGTTATGATTTTGCACAGCGTAACAACTATGCACTCCCCCTATGCACTTCCCTGGTCCGTGCGCAATTACACTCTGTTACGCCAGCTGAAGGCTACTCTAACTTCAGCCGGTGTAACAGAGTGTAATTACGCCCAGACCGAAATATAACTAACTAACCCTGCCCTCCCTGCCTCCCCCGCCTACCTTCCCTAACTGCAGCGTAATTACGGCGTCCGTAACCTAAGCGTAATTACGGCATCCGTAACCTAAGAACGCCCCTTTATCTGTAACTACGCTGCAGTTATGGACGCCCTATCCTGAATAAAGAAAATCACTAACTACGCCGAGACATCTGCCCGGAGCATGCGCAGATTGGCTAAACAGCTGATCTTACGATTACGCCCGCCGTAACTATGGCGTTTTCTTAATTACAAAAGTTAGCATAAAAAGTAGAGATGTGCGGGCTCGGGTTTTAGAGAACCGAGCCACCCTAATTTGGGGATCCGAGGCGGGATCCGAGTACAGCTCGGATGACGTCACCAAGACTGAACTTCAAAATCCTATATCGAATCTTGTGGGATTTTTCGGCATTCGGCGGTGGACACAGCAGTGTGGAGGAAGGAGTGAAGGACGCAGCATAGGTAAGTAAAAAGGAATATTGGGGGGAGCTGGACACATGGTATTAAAACTGGAGGGGAGCTGGACACATCATGTTAATACAGGGGGGAGCTGGACACATCATATTAATACTGGGGGTGAGCTGAACACATGATGGGAATACTGGGGGGAGCTGGACACATGATATTAATGCGTTGCTACAGCAATGCCCGATCAAGGATCGGGCGTCCGTAGCAGCGCCGTAGCTGGACACATGATATGAATACTGGGGGAAGCTGGACACATAATATGAATACTGGGGAAGGCTGGACACATGATGGAAATACTGGGGGGAGCTGGACACATGATATGAATACTGGGGGGGAGCTGGACACATGATGAGAATACTGAGGGGAGCTGGTGAAATGATGGAAATACTGGGAAGACAGGAGACATATACGATGGGGTTACTGTGGGTTTGGATGTGTGACAAGGGGCTGCCACGTGGGGCTGTATACTATATAGGGGCTGTGTACTGTATAGGGGTTGTGTACTGTATAGGGGCACTGCTATACTGTGGTTGTGCTCTGCCCAATCTCAGTATGTGACTGATTGTCTTTTTTGTTGACAGATTTGTGTGGCAATCACAAAGTGACTTCTGTCGCTTATCTTAGTCATCCAGCCAACCTTTTGGCCTAAATTGGATAAAAAAACAATATTGTGAGCTGTAAGGTGTTCAAAATAGACTGGGAATTAATGGAAATTAATGTTATTGAGGTTAACAATACTGTAGGAACAAAAACACCCCCAAATTCTGCAATTTTAGCTGTTTTTATGATTTTTTTTTTTAAAGTTAAGAACCAAAACAAAAACACACAACAGAGGTGGTTTTGGCAAAACCAATCCAAAACTAAAACACGAAAAAAATACAAAACCAAAATTACGAAAAATGGCCAGGTGCTCATCTCTAATAAAAAAGCAAATGTTTATTATATACACATCCAAAATAATTACTTTCTTGTCAATTTCCAAGTGATGCCTGTTTGCATCATTATTTCACCTGATTGTGCAGTTAAGAGGGATAAAATAGAGCTCATAGAAATCAGCTAGGAGAATGTGTTCAGTATGGTGCACTGAAAATGTATTTCCATGTATATTTTTTAGCAAGAATATAAAAATAACGAAGAAATCCTAAAAAAGTTAATTTATTTTTCAGATCTGTTCACATGGCCTTAATAACATAAAATGTATCACCCTTGTTATTTGTCTAATAGGTTTTGCATTACCATGTGCTACTATCATATACATTGAGCTGGATCCAGACTTAAGAAGGAGATTGAAATTAAGGGCCACTGTATTCAGACCACCGGACGTATTGCATATACGTCCGGTGTTTACCAAAATTGTATATTGTGCATGCGTAGTAATTTTTTACGTAATCTACGTATCTTTTCGGTACGTAGATTGCGTCTTTAAGATCTCCCATACGCATATACGTACCAAAAAGATACATAGATTACGTTAAAAAATTACTACACATGCGCAGTATACAATTTCAGTAAACACCAGACGTATATGCAATACGTACGGTGGTCTGAAACAGCCCTAAAAGAGGAAAGTTATTCCTGGGCAAAACTATGTTGATTTCAGGGGAAGTCAAATGAATTGTAATCTTTGCATTCAGGGATATATCTTTGAATTGCTTACTGCACACAGATACTGACCATCTTTCTTTTACACTGTTATTTAGACTTGGACCTGGAAACATTACCTCTCAACTCTAATACTGTTTGCAACAGATGAAATATGACTCCCCTGAAATCAACATGGTTTAGCCCAGGAGTAACTTTCCTCTCTTAGGACCTGATTAACACTTAAGAACGCAATAGGTTCCTAAATATACGCAACTAATAGCAATGAAACTCCCCCGACATCCCCCCTGGTTTTCAGGTTCTTATGTGACTTATGAGTGCCATAGGGCTCCCTTAACTGTAGGTCTGGATTTGAATGCGTGGGACATCTACTTAGGAATATCACTGCAAAACCGCACCTTTATTTGATCATTTAAATGCCTCTCTCCACCCAAATCTTTGTATCTGCCGAGTTCATTATGCATGGAACGCCCATTTTTGCATATGTTACTACGAACCTAGAGATTTTAAGTTCATAGGGCCTGATCCAGACCTACGCCAATGCGCTGTGCTTAGTAAAGCACAGCGTATCGGCATTCACTCTCCCGGACACTCCCCCTGTGCGAGCGTATTTTCCCTAGCTGAAGGCTACGCTAACTTCAGCCGTACTAAGCAAGGGAAGATACGCTCGCACAGAGCGTTGGTACGCTAAGCCCTCTCTCCCTTCCTCATTAAACTAACTCCCCCCTCCCACCTTCACTAACCTGAACGTAGTAACGCTGGGGGACGCCCCCTCCAGCGTTACTACAGCACTGCTACGGATGCCCGATCAACGATCGGTACATCTACCCGGCGCATGCGCAGATCAGCTTTTAAGCTGATCTTATGCTGCTGGCTGGCATCTTAACGCCAGCCAGCGTAGTTCTGGATCAGGCCCATAGTGTATAAGCACGGAATTTGCGAACTTAAATCCAATGCAAATAGCGTATAAAAGTTACTACGCATAAAGCGTAAAGCGGGCTGGGGGAAGCCTGCTAGGTGCACAGTGTGGGAGGGGGCTCCCACACTGTAGCGGATCAGCGGTCGTACAGACCGCTGATCCGCACACTACATTTAAGGCAGGCTTATGGCAGGCTTAAAGCCCGCACGTGGGAGGGGAGTGACAGGGGGTGTGCAAGGGCAATTGCATTGGAATCCGGTCCCAGGTCCTTAATTTCAAACTCCTTCTTAAGTCTGGATCCAGCCCAGAGATTCTGCACTTACTTAATACCCCTT
>WWET01000002.1:507988-527599 GCA_011038615.1 Limnodynastes dumerilii | reverse complement strand
TACCAGACAAAATTTAAAAACAAATATAACTATTACAATAAAATAAAATAATTAAATAATTAAATTGAACCAGAATGTATAGAAACACCCTGCCTTACCTGTGGTCAGGGTGTTTCTATACATTCTGGCTCAATTTAATCATTTAATTATTTAATTTTATTTCATTGTAATAGTTATATTTGTTTTTAAATTTTGTCTTGTACCAGACTGTGAATTGCAATACATTTTTGGTTTTAAGAAGGCTTGGTAAGACTTACTTTTAGTGATACATATTTTTTCTATTTTTATTTTATTTTTTATATATTTTTTATATATACTTTATTGATACTTTTTTATTGTTGTTGTTTTTCTCCATCATTACAGCGCTGGTAGTCCTATCTCTATTAATATTAAGAATTGTCTGGTCAAGTCGAGTTTTGCCCCACACCAACCAAGGAGTCTGATTAGAAATAAAGGTTTTTACCGCTGTGGCAATGTGTTGGAACTGTCCCAATGCTTCCACAAAGAAAATTGATTTCTTTGTGTCTAACAGTAATGGTAAGACTTTCAAGATTAATGAATTCATTACCTGTAATTCTCATCATTGTGTGTATCTCCTTGAATGTTGCTGTGTGAAACAGTATGTAGGAAGGACTTCGAGAGCTTTTAAAATCCGTTGGGGTAAACACCTATGGAATATTAGAAAGGTGCTAACCCACTCAGTTTCCTATCATTTTAAGTCTGCCCATCAGTGTAACCCTTCATCCATTAAGTATTTTATGGGCATCAAACTCATTAATGAAAATTGGAGAAAGAAGGACATTGCTACCCGTTTGGTCAAAATGGAGATGAAGTATATTTTTGAAATGGATACTTTGAATCCCAAAGGGTTGAATTTGGACTTGGAACTCAAATGGTTTCTATAAGAGTCCCACATGTTTCGCTATTTTCTGCCACCATGTACCCACAGTCATACCAGCCTGGCTACACCCAATCCGGTCTTATCTTGAAAGTTAAGCAGGCATGGGGGCATGGGCTAGTATCAGGCTGGGGGACCACCTGAGAATACTGAGTGCTGTGAGTTTAAGTAGCAGATGCAGTTTGTGGTTTACATCCATTTCAACCCTGGGTATTCTTCTTTATTCTCCATCATGGCCCCCCTTTTTTGTACATTTTTCCTTATGTGTTAATATTCTAGGGTTTTTACATTTTCTCCCTCCTCAACATTTTTCCTTAATCATTAATTTTATCATGATCCTTATCTGCCACTGTTTTCGATACCCCATATGACAATTTAATACCACATGACCTTTTATTCTCAATACCTTTTTATATCATCCATGACCTTATTATATTATTTTTGTAAGATTAAGTTTTAATCAGAAATTACCTTCATAATTCACTCTAAGCTTTAGTTTCCCTTATCCTGTTATTTCAAGGGTTTTGGGTCAGTTACATATCTATATATTTATAATTTATATACTTATACAATTTGTATTATTTATATATTTTATAGATTTTTCTGAATATATATTCATTGCATTGCATCCTCTTTGTAGACACTCCTTTTATTTGAGAGATCTATTTATTATCATTATTTTTCAAGATGAAGACTTATTTTGTGGAACCAATTCTTATATATTTTTCTGAATATATATTTTTAGCATTACATCCTCTTTGTAGGCACTACTTTTATTTGAGAGATCTATTTATTATCATTATTTTTCAAGATGAAGACTTATTTTGTACCTTGGAACCAATTAATCCCAGATATGCCTATCTCGTCAGGGACATCTTACACAATAAAATATCAAGACTTTCGATTTGGTTTTATAGCATATGTCCTTGATGACCTCATTATTGCAGTATTATAAGTGTTATCCTTTTATATATGTTCCCTACAATTGATTTTATCTTTATTGTACAGATTTGCGATTTGTAGAATATTGATTTATTTATCATGTCTCCCTGCCAATTTTGTAACTTGGAGCCATCTTCTAATTTCCAGAACTAATTAACCCCAGAAGTACCTATCTCATCAGGGAGATCTTACATTTTAAGTATTAGGACTTCCGTTCTGGTTTTATAGTATATGTTCTTGATGACCTCGTTATTGCAGTTATCTGCTTATATATGTTCCCTACAATTGATTCTATCTCCATAGTATAGATTTGCGATTTGTACAATATTTATTTAATTATCATGTCTCCCTGCCTCAGTGGATTTTGTAACTTGTAGCCATCTTCTAGCTTGCAGTCGTGTGTTAATTAATTAAACCAATTAACACCAGCTGGTACCGTTACTCCAACTGCTTTTAAGAGTCAGCCCCTTCAATGCCGTCCTACATTCAGCTTGAGAAAGGGACCCAAATCAGCCCCAAAACGCGTCGCTGGTTTCCTTGACTACAGACTTCAACTGCCGTCTCCTCCTCTCTTCTCCGTTGTTACCACCTGTCAGCTGCCGGGGAAAGCTGTTCAGAACGATAAGGGAAGTACAGCACGAGTGCTTTCAGTCTCCCCTTCCTATTAACTTTGTCCTGCTCTTGCTTCATTCCTCAATACTTTTATGAGTTGAACGTTTTTAATGATTTCAGATCATTATCGCTTTTATTTCACTTTTGTATGTATTAAATAAAATGTATCTGTTTTTATATGTGAAATTATCTTCCTTTTTTGAGGCACCTGTCAGGTCTAAAAGAGCTACAAGGGGATGGAATCTTCTAATTGAAAGGGGTTACTCTATTTTATGGACTTGTTCTCTGATCTATGGACTTGTTCTGTTAGAGAAATCAAGCAATCCTTCTATCTTACCCTGTTCTTTATATCATTTTGATGCTTAAATACAATATAAAACAAAATAACTGTAACAAACAAACAACTTTTTTACTGCATTTGCTGACTCATTTTGCATTCCTGAAGAAAACAATAATGTCAGCATCCCACTGTGGCATCTACACCCAGCCAGCTTCAAGATGGTGTCTGATAAGAAGAACTGTTCATTTAGTCTACCTCGGATTGGTCCAGCCATGGGAGGAGTGATGTCTAAAGAATGTATTTAAGATCTTTGGGCCTGATCCAGACCTTGTTAAGTGCATGAACTTAGTTACACCTAGGCTAAACCATGTTGATTGCAGGGGAGTCATAGTTCATCTGCTGCAAACAGTTTTAGAGTAGAGTGGTGATGTTTCCTATCCCAAGTCTAAATAACAGTGTGATAGTAAAGCTGGTCAATATCTGTGTGCAGTAAGCAATTAAAAGATATATCCCTGCATGCAAAGAATACAGTTAACTTGACTCCCCCTGAATTCAACATGGTTTCAACATGGTTTAGCCCAGGTGTAACTAAGTTAATGCACTTAACAAGGTCTGAATCCAGCCAAGTGAATGTTCATACGTCACTTTATTGTAATGTTGCTATTGCTATTAATAATAACTGATTAAGATTTGGAACCAGCTGTTTACGTTGTCTCATTTTTTCCACAACAATTTTGGTGCCGAAACCTGGGAACCTGAAAACGACAGAAGAACCGAACAATGGTATACGGGATCTGGAGACGGGGAATAACCGACGCCATTTAATAGGTGAGAACATTTGTGTCTCTTTCTGCTCCCCCTCTTCTGATCCCAAAACCGTCTGTTCCATTGTCGTGAGTACAAGTCCTAAGAACCTAAACAGCTGTTATATGTACTAACATTGTTTGTCAAGTAAGCTGTCACTAATATTGTCTGCATAGCAGAGGGACAAAATCCATCATAGAAGGATAGTGTTGGTGGGAGTAGAATCTCTGCTGGTGTGTCTTGGTTTGTCAATACTGGTCCTGGGGCAACCCCTTACCGGGGCTCTCCCCTGGGAATGAGAGCGATCCCTCTCAGCCTGCTATCTGACAGCCCTGTGTAACGCTGGCCTGAGTCTGCATACCACTACACTGAAGGGTGTGTCCCAAAGCTGCAGGCTTGTTGTCTCTCATGAAAAACATACTTCTGGCTTAGAAAATCCTTTACTTGTGTGCTTTGACATAGATGACTTTAGAGGGCAAATACTGTTAGCTATATGCTACTTGCTGATTTTCATTTGGCTCTGTTGGAAAGTTTGGAGAGACCAAAGGCGGGGTTTTGCGGTGTGGTACTTCCCCTAACAGCCAATAGTCATATAGTATAGTGCCGTAAAGAGACTGAGGGAGAAGGGTAAGAGTCCCCTCCACCATAGCTAGGCTATGGGAAACAGTCACGGCAAAGAAAGATTTGGCCGATCACCAAATCAGAGTAATGGACGTCCTGTGACTCCTCCTACCCCACAAGAGGAGATGAATAAGAAATATGGCAAATGGGTCAGCAAGCACTTACCAAAGTGGTGCAAGCTGACTAGGGGGATGGATGTTAGTATACCCAAAGGGGGAACCTTTGAGTTAGCCTGCTGGGCAGCTCTCTACAAAAATTACAAAACAAAATTAATAGAGCCAAATGAACAAGCAGCATGGAGTAGGTGGACGGTAGAATCTTATAACAGACAGCAGAAAGCCCAAGGTATTTTTACGGTAGAAACAAAGACAGCAGGGATGAATCAGCCAGGAGGGGAGGGACATCCTTAAGGATGAGGAAGAGGTGGAGGAGATAGAACAACTTGCAGTATCTCTATTAGAACACATTGTAGACAACCAGAAGACCTCTCAATTAAGTACCCAGAGGACTCCAATAGTACGTGAAAAGACTAAAATAGAAAAGCCCCCTAGTCCTAAGACCATGTACCGCACTTCAGACTTGACATTCACATTAGACCCTGAAGTCTCCACACGTATTCCCCCACCACCTGGGTATGTGGAGCCCCAGATCCGTGCCACTGCCCCAGAATACAGAGCTCCTCACTCTACCCCCACCTCTTGGCAAAATGTATCTGATCCAAGGGGGGGAAGGGTTTTGTGTGAAGTGGAGGGTGAGCTTCTCATCACTCCCAGAATAACTCAAGAGGAAATAGATAGGATGGCTGAGGAATATCGTTTACCTCAAGCCTCGGCCTATCCTGTCAGAGAGCAATTAATTCCTGGTGCAGGTGGACAGCCAGATAGGAGGGTCATTCAACATATCCCATGGACACCTGGAGAGATGAAGGGATTCCTTTCATCTGTCCCTAAGCCATGAAATAATCCATATGGGTTTGCAAATGAACTGCATAGTATTGCGGTCAGTTACAACCCCACATGGAGAGACCTGCTACAAATAATAAAATCAGTAGCTGGTCAGATTGATGCTACCGCCATTTGCACCAGGCTTGCCTTACCTTCAGATCCATCGGAACGAGAGAACTCCGCTCGGGAAGCATTGAGGTATGTTGACAAAATAAGGGACAAGATTGGGGAAGTCTTTCCCCCACAGTCCTGGGTCTGAGTGACAAATATTCAACAAAAAGCTAAGAAACCAGTGGAGGATTATTTTGAGAGGTTTAGGCTGATGATGGAAGAAGCTGGAGGTGACCTGGAAGATCAAGGGATGGGAAAAATGCTAACTGCCACATTAGTGTCGGGACTTAATAAGGAGATACATGACAAACTGATCTCAGCCCATGCTGACTGGCGAGAGAAATCAGTCCCGGCACTAATGAGCCTAGCCAGCTTGATCCAGAGAAATATACAAGAAGTGCAGGAGAAGAGAACCCAGAGGGTGATGATAGTCGATACATCCGGGAATCCCCAGAAAGGTAAGTTCAGGGGGACCAATGATTGGGAACCCAGAAAGTTTAATGCTTTAACTGTGGTAAACAGGGCCACGTTGCTAGGAATTGCTTAGCTCCAAAAAAAGGAGGGCAGGAGAGTGCATGACGGGGAGGGCTTCCAGTGTTACCAGTTATCTCTGAGAGCAGGGGGGGTGATGCCTTTGTCCACTTGACCCTCTCTGAAATGCCTTTTTACTCAATGGAGTGTCTGGTGGACACTGGAGCAGCCCGCAGTGTTCTCAAGAGATCAGAAGCCCCAAATTTTAAAATTTCTGGATTAATAGATGCTGTAGGCCTAGGAGGTAGACCCATTACACTAAGGGAGATTGTAGAAACCCCTGTAAACATAGGCCAAGTCAGCACTTCCCTCTCCTTTGTCCTCAGTGACACTGTTCCTTGCAATTTATTGGGAAGAGATGCACTGATAAAATTAAAAGCAAACATACAGTACACAGAGGATGGACCTATTGTGACTACACATAACGGAACAGAGGACCATAATACCTTAGAAAGTCTGGTCCCTCTGATGGTAGTTCACCATCCTCTAGAACAGGAATTTCCTTCTGACCTAAGGGACGTACCCCAGGATGTCTGGGCTCTTAAAGGTGGTAAGGTGGGCTTGATCAAACAGGCAGACTCAGTGGTTATCAAACTCAGACCCGGAGTTAAATTACCTAGGGTTCCACAGTACCCCCTTAGTAAGAAGCAAATCAATGGTGTGAGAAACCAAATCAAAACTTTTGTAAGCCAGGGGATCCTGATTCTTATAAAGTCCCCAGTAAACACGCCCCTATATCCTGTGGCCATGTCTAGGAAACCAGGCCAGTTTCGCTTGGTTCATGATTTACGGGCAGTTAATAAAATTATTCAGGAAGATGCCCCTCTTGTCCCAAATCTTCACACTATTCTTGGGGAAATCCCACCAGATGCCTCCTGGTTCAGTGTGATAGATTTAGTCGACGCTTTCTTCAGTGTGCCTGTGCATCCTGACTCCCAGTATCTGTTTGCCTTCACTTTTGAGGGGCAACAGTATGCTTGGACTAGGTTGCCTCAAGGAATGGTTTCTTCGCCATCTGAATTTGGTCAGGTAATGAAGCAAGTCCTAGATAGATGGCAATCGCCAACAGGGGTCACCATTGTACAATATGTCGATGACCTCTTGCTAACAGCCACCTCAAGGAAACAGTGCATCAGCGCAACTGCCTCTCTACTTTCCCACTTGTGTGTTGAAGGATGCAAAGCATCCCCCAGCAAACTACAATTTTGCCAGGAAAAGGTCGTTTTTCTGGGCCACTGTATTGCACGAGGCTCTAAACACATAACTGCAGATAGAGTTTCTGTAATACAGAAAGCACCGTATCCACAGAGTGCCAAACAAATCAGAGCATTTTTGGGATTAGTTGGGTATTGTAGGCAATGGATAACAAACATGTCTCAACTCGCCGCTCCGCTATATGCTCTCACTACACAAGCTGGACACATAGAGCTGTCTGAGGAAGGAAAAAAGGCTGTGGAACAGCTGAAGGCAGCCATACTTAGTGCCCCTTCACTTGCACTTCCAAACTACACTAAGCCGTTTTGCTTGTTCTGCCATGAACAGAAAGACCAGGCTTCTGGAGTGCTTACTCAAAAGCATGGAGGGAAGCAGAAGCCAGTAGGGTACTTTAGTGCCAAACTGGATTCAGTGATTTCAGCAGGTGCTGCATGTGCAAAATCAGTAGCGGCGGTAGCCCTGCTAGTTGAAAAGACAGCTGACATTGTCCTGGGAAATCAGCTATTTCTTATGGTTCCTCGTGCTGTACAAGCAGTTCTCCACAGCCTGACAACCAGCCACCTCTCTGCTGCCAGATTGACCAGGTATGAAATTTCTCTACTTGCGCCGTCTAACATCGTCATACTTCGGTGCACTGTGCTAAATCCAGCCACCCTTCTGCCACTCCATGATGGAGGGGATGAACAGGATCCAGAGCATGATTGTGAACAGGAGGTGGAACTCTTCTACACTCCTCCCAATCCTGTTCTGGATGAGCCCATTCCAAATGCTGAAATGACTCTATATGTAGACGGGTCTAGACTACAGAAACCAGAGGGAGGGTTTGCTGCAGGCTTTGCTATAGCAGACGACGTCACAGTTCTGTACTCTGAAACACTTGATCCTGGTATACATTCTGCCCAAAGTGCAGAATTGATTGCCTTGGTCAAAGCATGTGAAATAGCAGAGGGGAAGACTGTAAACATATATACAGACTCCCATTATGCTTATGGAGTTGTGCACGATTTTGGTTTCCTGTGGGAACATAGGGGCTTCTTAACATCCAGTGGGAAAGTTGTAAAACATGGAGACCTGATCCAGGATCTGCTAGAAAAGGTGAAACTACCTAAAGCCATAGCCGTTATCAAGTGCCTAGCACATCAGCGAGCAGGTGATCCTATCACTATGGGTAACAATAGAGCAGATGAAGCGGCTAAACAGGCACCTTTATTACTTTTACAAGAATCCTCAAAAGACAAAGAGAATATGACAATAGATACTCTAATAACCTTACAAAATCAGGCAGGTCCCCAAACACATAGAAGGTGGATGAAGGTTGGTTGCAAACAAATAAACGAAGTTTGGAAACATGATGATGGTCGATTGTGTGCACCCCCATCTCTGTATCCTATTTTAGCAATGCTGTCTCATCTCCCTTCTCATGTTTCCAAAGGGGGAATGATTGCCAATGTCAATAAATTTTGGGTTGCACCAGGTTTTCCACAGTTTGCAACAGAATGGTGCAAGAAATTTATGATTTGTGCTAAACACAATCCAGGTAAAATGACTAAGGTAGAAATGAAACACCTTGTAAAGCCTGACTATCCATTTCAGGTTAAAGATAGACTACATTCAGCTACCAAAATGTGGTGTCTTTGAATATGTCTTGGTTTGCGTAGACATGTTTTCCTCATGGGTAGAGGCTTAGCCTGTTGCCAAGGCAACAGCAGCAGTAACAGCAAAAAAAAAGATATCTGAAATTGTGTGCAGGTATGGGTTACCTGAAACAGTAGAGTCTGACAGAGGGACTCATTTCACAGGACAAGTATTTGCAGAAATATTAAAAGGGTTACAAATTAACCAGCATCTACATACTCCATACCACCCACAGTCATCAGGGAAGGTTGAGAGAGCAAACGGTGTCTTAAAAAACAAGATAGCTAAGATCTGTGAGCAAACAAAACTTACATGGGTACAAGCTTTACCATTAGCTCTTTTTGCAATCAGGCATACCCCAAAGGGATTACATGGACTTTCACCATTTGAGATTCTGTTTGGCAGGCCACCACTGATAGGTCTTTTCTTTCCACAAGAATTACATGGACAGTATGCCTCTCTAACTGACTATGTTGTGCAGATCCACAAGCAATTGACTAATTTGCATGGCAAAGTATTTTCTTCTTTACCAGATCCACAAGACACATCTGGAACTCACCATCTACAACCCGGAGACTGGGTGGTGATAAAAAGATACGTGAGAAGACATCTGGAACCCCGATTTGATGGCCCATACCAGGTGCTACTAACCACAGCTACCTCAGTTAAGGTAGAAGGGAAGCCTAACTGGATACACGCTTCTCATTGTAAGAAAGTAAATTTTCAGGTCGGTTACGCTAACCTGTCCCAAAAGGATGGGGCCACTCGGGGAGAAGAGGATTAAATGGACTGTTAAAATGCATTTATTATCCTGCCTGCTTGTTTGTGCTTTATATCACTGTATGCAGGTGAAAGGAGAAAAACAAAAGAACTCCATATGGCTTCTACATCAACAGACAGCCAAACAGCTGAACACCACTGACTGCTGGATCTGTTCCCATGTCCCTGCAAACCATAAAGGAATCCCTTTAATTGGTATCCCTATATCAATGAATGATCTTAATCTCACAGATTATAGCTATAATCTTGAAATAGACATAAATCACACTGCTCACAATGCTATCTCAGACCTAGGAACATACTTAGAAATTGCTGGTATAATGTCTCCACCCACTATGTGTATAGGGCCTATGTACATTAACCATGTGGCAGAACTAAAAGGTCACCTAGTCAGCTTGCCTAAGATATATGTTGGTGAAACAGATTGTGAAAATGCTACCTTAGCATTTGATATGGAATACAATGGGGAAGCATGTGACAAGGTAAATGGTCACTGTAATAATCAATGCTGGTGTGCAAATATGAAAGCTCTTTGTGCCCCCAGGTGTGCCTGTTCTGACAAGATGGAGGAGGACAACTGGGAGTGTAAGACCCAACTGTACAATAATATGGTATGGTTTCAGAATTGGTTGGGAAAACATGGTAAGATAATTCCTAGGGTACTTAAGCAAGGACTATACTATATTTGTGGTAATAGAGCCTACTCATGGCTTCCTATGGGAGCATGGGGGAACTGTACTATAGGAAGGGTTGTACCAGCTATAAAACAGCGTGCAAACATCTCACTCACCAACATAGACACAAATCCTAGAGAGACCAGATACAAGAGAGAATTGTTCAACACAGCAGACAAAGCCTGGATGTGGTTCCCGGATTGGACAGGCTGGGGAATTGAATTAGCAAACAAGTTAAATAAATATGCAAAAATCATGGATGGGATAATAAAATAGACCACAAGTTCTATCCATGGCAATAATGAGGAGATCAAATGGTTTCTATAAGAGTCCCACATGTTTCGCTATTTTCTGCCACCATGTACCCACAGTCATACCAGCCTGGCTACACCCAATCCGGTCTTATCTTGAAAGTTAAGCAGGCATGGGGGCATGGGCTAGTATCAGGCTGGGGGACCACCTGAGAATACTGAGTGCTGTGAGTTTAAGTAGCAGATGCAGTTTGTGGTTTACATCCATTTCAACCCTGGGTATTCTTCTTTATTCTCCATCATGGCCCCCCTTTTTTGTACATTTTTCCTTATGTGTTAATATTCTAGGGTTTTTACATTTTCTCCCTCCTCAACATTTTTCCTTAATCATTAATTTTATCATGATCCTTATCTGCCACTGTTTTCGATACCCCATATGACAATTTAATACCACATGACCTTTTATTCTCAATACCTTTTTATATCATCCATGACCTTATTATATTATTTTTGTAAGATTAAGTTTTAATCAGAAATTACCTTCATAATTCACTCTAAGCTTTAGTTTCCCTTATCCTGTTATTTCAAGGGTTTTGGGTCAGTTACATATCTATATATTTATAATTTATATACTTATACAATTTGTATTATTTATATATTTTATAGATTTTTCTGAATATATATTTTTAGCATTGCATCCTCTTTGTAGACACTCCTTTTATTTGAGAGATCTATTTATTATCATTATTTTTCAAGATGAAGACTTATTTTGTACCTTGGAACCAATTAATCCCAGATATGCCTATCTCGTCAGGGACATCTTACACAATAAAATATCAAGACTTTCGATTTGGTTTTATAGCATATGTCCTTGATGACCTCGTTATTGCAGTATTATAAGTGTTATCCTTTTATATATGTTCCCTACAATTGATTTTATCTTTATTGTACAGATTTGCGATTTGTAGAATATTGATTTATTTATCATGTCTCCCTGCCAATTTTGTAACTTGGAGCCATCTTCTAATTTCCAGAACTAATTAACCCCAGAAGTACCTATCTCATCAGGGAGATCTTACATTTTAAGTATTAGGACTTCCGTTCTGGTTTTATAGTATATGTTCTTGATGACCTCGTTATTGCAGTTATCTGCTTATATATGTTCCCTACAATTGATTCTATCTCCATAGTATAGATTTGCGATTTGTACAATATTTATTTAATTATCATGTCTCCCTGCCTCAGTGGATTTTGTAACTTGTAGCCATCTTCTAGCTTGCAGTCGTGTGTTAATTAATTAAACCAATTAACACCAGCTGGTACCGTTACTCCAACTGCTTTTAAGAGTCAGCCCCTTCAATGCCGTCCTACATTCAGCTTGAGAAAGGGACCCAAATCAGCCCCAAAACGCGTCGCTGGTTTTCTTGACTACAGACTTCAACTGCCGTCTCCTCCTCTCTTCTCCGTTGTTACCACCTGTCAGCTGCCGGGGAAAGCTGTTCAGAACGATAAGGGAAGTACAGCACATGTGCTTTCAGTCTCCCCTTCCTATTAACTTTGTCCTGCTCTTGCTTCATTCCTCAATACTTTTATGAGTTGAACGTTTTTAATGATTTCAGATCATTATCGCTTTTATTTCACTTTTGTATGTATTAAATAAAATGTATCTGTTTTTATATGTGAAATTATCTTCCTTTTTTGAGGCACCTGTCAGGTCTAAAAGAGCTACAAGGGGATGGAATCTTCTAATTGAAAGGGGTTACTCTATTTTATGGACTTGTTCTCTGATCTATGGACTTGTTCTGTTAGAGAAATCAAGCAATCCTTCTATCTTACCCTGTTCTTTATATCATTTTGATGCTTAAAGACAATATAAAACAAAATAACTGTAACAAACAAACAACTTTTTTACTGCATTTGCTGACTCATTCTGCATTGCTGAAGAAAACAATAAAGTCAGCATCCCACTGTGGCATCTCCACCCAGCCAGCTTCAATATGGTGTCCGATAAGAAGAACTGTTCATTTAGTCTACCTCGGATTGGTCCAGCCATGGGAGGAGTGATGTCTAAAGAATGTATTTAAGATCTTTGTTGTTTTTGTATGACGGCACGCTTACAAGATATTACCTGTAAGTGAATGTTCATATTGTAATGTTGCTATTCCTATTAATAATAACTGATTAAGATTTGGAACCAGCTGTTTACGTTGTCTCATTTTTTCCACAACAGTTTTCTACATTTTGAACTTTTTGGACTTTGATTTGATTTATATTTTTTATTTTATTTATTCCTATTGGTTTTTCCCTATGATTAATATTTATATTCAGTACGCATTTATTCTTTTATTATGATATGTATATTCATTGATTTCCTTAACTGCATGGGCTGACTGTTTTATTTATTTATTTATTTATTTATCAATAATCGATTTATTATTTTTTTTATTTTTTTTTCTCTAGTTATATACATACATATATATAGGTATATATTAAAACAGGTATATATATATCCTCTATTGATTTCACTGTTTAATTTATGATATCAAAGGAGTAGTATTTTTCAGTGGATACATAGCAGTATTTATTTATTTAGATAGTGGTTTAGTTTAATTTCACAGCGCCTTTCCTCACACCACACCCTTCCTTTTTGTTCTAATTGTATTTGTTTGGGGTTTGGTAGATTACCCCTTGTGGTGTGCAAAATTGCTGCAGTGTGAGCGATGTAACTCTCTACCCTTTTGTTCTGTAATTTTCTAGTATGCAATAGTTAAATGAGATCTAGAATGTGATTGGTTGCTATGGGCAACATCTCCACCTTTCCAAACCCGCAGTTTAGTAAATCTGGCCACTTAAATCTAATGTAAATTTGGAAGCATTTTTTTTTATGGTAATTAAAGGCAGCTCAGGATCAGTGATATATAGGCAACACTTGCTCTAGGGTCAGGTTCAAGCTGAAATACTTAAAAGTGGTGCCATTGCTTATTCTACAACTTAATATCATATATAACTAGTATATACATTCCCTAAACTAACATTGGAACACCATGCACCGCCTATTGAATACAAGGGCCTGTGTATCCAAATTGTATATAACTCACCTGTGAGCTCCCCCATCCCTTTTCTCCTAGATGCGAAATTCAGTTCACAGCTATTATCTGCTGGCAAGGTATTTATATACATCACTCTGCACTAGAAAGTTCTGGCTGCTGTTTATTGAGTTCATAGCAGGATCCAGGAATAGACAGGGCAACACAGTTGCATATGCACAGACTAGTGCCTGGCCTCACGTGCACAGAATGAGCTTTCTGCATATGGGTGCTCAAAAACTAGATCTGAACGCAAATAATGAGAGGGCTACTGTTACACTCTGCTCGTTTTCTTACCCTCCTCGGTCCTCTCGTCCACGCTGTCCTCCTGCCGCATGTGTCTCTCCGCTCCCCACTACCGCCGACATGCTGGTTACAGCATGTAAACAAACCAACGTGGGAGCGACGCCACAGCCTCTGTCTGGCGCGTGCTCCCGTTTCTTTATTCTATAGGCTGTCTGTGCGGTCAGGGACTTCCCCTCAGAGACCTGTCGGCTGTTAGCCTATCAGAGGCTAGCAGCCTCTATTTAAACTGCCGTCCAGCAGGCGCCAGTTATAGTATATGTTGCCAGTGCTGTGATCTGCTTGTGTGTTCCTAGTGCCTTTTTGCATAGTGATTTGACTTCTGTTTTCACTCTTATCCTGCCTTGTTCCAGCCTCTGTTTCCCTTATTGTTTCTAGCCCTGGTTCTCCCTCCTTTGTGTACCTACCTTTCCTTTATTCCTATATCTTCCCTGGAGTGTCTGTTAATATTACCTCTTCGGAGGTCCCGCTGTATGTGTGTGCGCGTGCAAGCCCTAGTCTGTCTTGTCCAGTCCTGTGACCTAACTTCTGTCCGCCGTGAATGGTTCCGTGTTTCATGTAGTCTGTCGCAGGTCGGTTCCTTCCGGCCTGGTCTGATCCCCGCTTTCCTGAACTTACCTTCCTCATCTTTCTCGTACTCACCTTGAGCTTCCTTTCCTCCTTCCACGAGTCCAGTTCAACGGGGCACAACCTGTTGTTGGGGCGCAGCCAAATCCATCCCCACCATCAAGGGCTCTGGTGAAGACCACCTGATAGCAAAACTCCTGTGCCTCGGCAACCGACTTCGTCACACCTTCTCTCTCTTGTGGCCACCTCGGTTCTCATCCCAGGTAATCCCGGGGTGCCACGGCATTGCCTCATCTCTTCTGCGGCCACTTCAGTTCTCGTGCCAGGTAATTCCGGTGTGCCATAACAGTATAAACGGCATGTAACATGGACGCCACTGCCGAAGTCATTAATGCTCTCATAGCCCAAGTCTCCAACCTGGGACAGATGGTACAGACCCTGACGGCGAAGGTCCAGTCTCAGGATCACGTTATCGCTTCCCTAAAGTCCTTCAACCAATCCAGTCCAGCTTCCGCATCTGCACCGGTTCCACCTCAGGCTGCTACTGATGTCAATCTTCCGGATCGCTTCGCGGGTGAAAGATCACAATTCCTCTTGTTCATGGAAAGCTGCAAATTGTATTTTCAGTTGAGGCCCAACTCCTCCGGCACCGAACTCCAGAGAGTCGGTCTGGTCATCTCGCTGTTGCAAGGAGATCCTCAGGCCTGGGCCTTAGGTCTGTTTCCCCAGGACCCAGCCCGTCAGTCAGTGGATGCCTTCTTCTACGATGAAGGCATCATATTGTCTGGCTACTGCGGAGGCCAAATTATGTGCTCTTCATCAAGGAATAAGAACTGCAGAGGAATACAGCGCCGAATTTCAACGATGGGCAAAGGACTCTTCGACTCTCTTTGTGTCTGTCACTCCGAACTGTTGGAGTTTTTCATTATTCGCTGTCAGGAGTCTCAACCCACCCAGTCTCTCTCTTACTACCCAATCTGGTTTATACTTATTGTTAAAATTGTAAAGCCCTACTACTATTACTACTACTACTACTGTAATCTCTTGGCGCTATATAAAAACCTATAAATAAATAAATAATAATAATAATAAGTCTGTGTCAAGTGTTACACTCTACTTGTTTACTTACCCTCCTCGGTCCTCTCGTCCACGCTGTCCTCCTGCCGCATGTGTCTCTCCGCTCCCCGCTACCGCCGACATGCTGGTTACAGCATGTAAACAAACCCACGTGGGAGCGCAGCCTCTGCCTGCCGCGCGCTCCCTTCTCCTCATTCTATAGGGACTTCCCCTCAGAGACCTGTCGGCTGCTAGCCTATCAAAGGCTAGCAGTCTCTATTTTTACTCACTCTGCCCTCCAGCCGGTTATAGTATCTGTTGCCAGTGCTGTGATCTGCTTCTCTTGTGTGTTCCTAGTGCCTTTTTGCCTAGTGATTTTACTTCTGTTTGCCCTCTTATCCTGCCATGTTCCAGCCTCTGTTTCCCTTATTGTTTCTAGCCCTGGTTCTCCCTCCTTTGTGTACCTACCTTTCCTTTACTCCTATATCTTCCCTGGAGTGTCTGTTAATATTACCTCTTCGGAGGTCCTGCTGTATGTGTGTGCGCGTGCAAGCCCTAGTCTGTCTTGTCCAGTCCTGTGACATAACTTCTGTCCACCGTGAATGGTTCCGTGTTTCATGTAGTCTGTCGCAGGTCGGTTCCTTCCGGCCTGGTCTGATCCCCGCTTTCCTGAACTTACCTTCCTCCTCTTTCTGGTACTCACCTTGAGCTTCCTTTCCTCCTTCCACGAGTCCGGTTCAACGGGGCACAACCTGTTGTTGGGGAGCAGCCAAATCCATCCCCACCATCAAGGGCTCTGGTGAAGACCACCTGATAGCAAAACTCCCGTGCCTCGGCAACCGACTTTGTCACACCTTCTGTCTCTTGTGGCCACCTCGGTTCTCATCCCAGGTAATCCCGGGGTGCCATGGCATTGCCTCATCTCTTCTGCGGCCACTCCAGTTCTCGTGCCAGGTAATTCCGGTGTGCCGTAACAGTATAACCGGCATGTAACATGGACGCCACTGCCGAAGCCATTAATGCTCTCATAGCCCAAGTCTCCAACCTGGGACAGATGGTACAGACCCTGACGGCGAAGGTCCAGTCTCAGGATCACGTTATCGCTTCCCTAAAGTCCTTCAACCAATCCAGTCCAGCTTCCGCATCTGCACCGGTTCCACCTCAGGCTGCTACTGATGTCAATCTTCCGGATCGCTTCGCGGGTGAAAGATCACAATTCCTCTTGTTCATGGAAAGCTGCAAATTGTATTTTCAGTTGAGGCCCAACTCCTCCGGCACCAAACTCCAGAGAGTCGGTCTGGTCATCTCGCTGTTGCAAGGAGATCCTCAGGCCTGGGCCTTAGGTCTGTTTCCCCAGGACCCAGCCCGTCAGTCAGTGGATGCCTTCTTCTACGATGAAGGCATCATATTGTCTGGCTACTGCGGAGGCCAAATTATGTGCTCTTCATCAAGGAATAAGAACTGCAGAGGAATACAGCGCCGAATTTCAACGATGGGCAAAGGACTCTTCGACTCTCTTTGTGTCTGTCACTCCGAACTGTTGGAGTTTTTCATTATTCGCTGTCAGGAGTCTCAAATTGTCCTTGGTCATCCCTGGCTACTGACCCACAATCCTCACATCAATTGGGTTGGTGGTGAGATCATGGGCTGGAGTGATTCCTGCGCTGGACTCTGCCTTTCACTTCCTGTTCGCTTAGGACAGGTTTCTCTTTGGTATTCCCCAACAGTATACTGACTTTGCGGATGTCTTTTCAGATCAGGCCTCAGAGGAACTACCTCCCCATCGGCCCTCAGACTGAGCTAATGATCTGATTTCTGAAGCCATTCTCCCTAAGGCGAGATTATTCTCACTCTCTCGCCCTGAGTCCATTGTGATGGAGTACTATGTCCCTGACAGTCTCCAAAAGGGTTTCATCTGGCCTTCGAAATCCCCAGTCGGAGTGGGGTTTTTCTTTGTAGCCAAGAAAGATGGGTCTCTCAGGCCATGCATCGAGTATCAGGCTTTGAACAAAATCACCGTAAGGAACACGTATCCTATTCCTCGCATCTCGGAACTCTTCGATCAACTCAAGGGAGCCACCATCTACTCCAAGATCAACCTCAAGGGAGCTTATAATCTGGTCAGGATTCGTGAGGGAGATGAATGGAAGACCGCATTCAATGCGCACTCGGGGCACTATGAGTACCTGGTTATGCCCTTCGGGCTCTGTAATGTCCCCGCCGTCTTCCAAGATCTCATTAATGGGATACTTCGGGATTACTTGGGTCATTTTATTGTCATCTACCTTGATGACATTCTCATCTTCTCTCCTGATCCTTCTTCTCATCAGACACATGTACGACAAGTCCTTACTCGTCTCCGAGAGAATCACCTCTTTGCCAAACCAGAGAAGTGTGAGTTCGAGGTAAAGACTGTTACCTTTCTCGGTTATGTGATTACTCCTGAGGGGTTTTCCATGGATCCTGCCAAGGTGAAAGCGATCTTGGATTGGGTACAACCCAACAACCTAAAGGCTACACAACGTTTTCTAGGATTTTCAAATTATTATCGGAGATTCATCCAGGGTATCTCTATTATGGTCATACCCATCTCCGATCTCACCAAAAAGGAGGCAGATCCCAGCAACTGGCCTTCAAAGGCTGTCAAAGCTTTTCACACTCTGAAGAAAGCTTTAATTCCTGCAACCATTGTCTGGCATCCAGATCCAGGATGGCCTTTCATCGTTGAGGTTGATGCCTCCGACGTGGGTGCTGGGGCGGTCCTGTCCCAGCAGGATCCTCAGGACCTGAAATCCTACCCGTGTGCTTACTTTTCGAAAAAATTCTCGTCTGCTGAGAGAAATTACGATGCGGGCAACAGAGTTACTCGCTTTCAAGATGGCATTTGACGAGTGGAGGCATTGGTTGGAGGGGGCGCTTCACCCAATCACCATCATTACAGACTACAAGAACTTGGCCTATATTGAAGAAGCCAATAGGTTGAATCCTAGGCAGGCCAGGTGGGCGTTGTTCTTCACCAGGTTCAACTTCACGATCACCTACCATCCTGGTTCGCTCAACAAAAGGGCAGATGCTTTGTCACGTTCTTTCAATTCTGAACATGCGCCCACCTCTCTCCCCCTTACTATTCTTTCTGCCACTTCAATCATCATGGGTCTCACTCAAGATCTCCATTCCCTCATCCTGAAGTCTCAGGACCAAGCTCCCACCCAGAGGCCACGTAATCGGCTTTTTGTTCCTCAGAGACTTAGGGCCTGATCCAGAGATCCGATATTAACGATAGTTAGGTGCGTATATTTCGGATCGGATCGAATTTGCATCAACTGCGCATGCGTAGTAATAGTGCAACGCCATGTACGTTGAAGTTAGGGTCAGAAATGCCTTAAGGGGGCGAACTTGTGAATCGGTCAGAAACAATTCGATCCTAAGTCCAGCAGAAATCTAGGAACCAAAGGATTTGCATAGAAATGGGTGGGGGGAGGCATTGAGATGAGGAAAAGTGGGCGCAATTACAGACATAGGACCCTAAATATACGCAACTATTGCACATAAGGTCGGAAGTGAGTGCGGCCAGATAGGGCAAGTCAATGCAGGTCTAACTTTAGGTCCGGTCGCTGTTTGTAAGGGAGTGACTGTTTATTCAGTGGGTTGTAACCTTCTCCGACCTGCCACTTAGATGTGTATATTTGAGATCCCATCGGCAGCGAATCTCTGAATCAGGTCCTTAGAAAGTCTGTGTTGTTGGAGACTCACTCATGTAAGGGGTCCAGAAGACGCTGGAAGTTGTTTCCCGCTTTGTATGGTGGCCTGCCATGAGACATTATAGAGTTTGTCAACTCTTGTCCTATCTGCGCACAAAACAAGTCTTCTCGTTCTCCACCTGCAGGTCTCCTCCTTCTGTTACCCATTCCTAGACATCCTTTGACCCATCTGTCCATGGACTTCGTGACGGATCTTCCTTGTTTGGATGGAAGCACCACCATCTGGGTCATTAGAAACATAGAAAGTGATGGCAGATAAGAGCCACATGGCCCATCTAGTCTGCCCATTTGTTTATTTAAACCCATACTGACCCTAGACCCTATTTACCCTCAATTTGGTTTACAATTTAGGATACCCTTATATTTATCCCAAGCATGTTTACACTGTTCTACTGTATTGGCCTCAACCACCTCAGATGGGAGAATATTCCACTTATCTATCACCCTTTCAGTGAAGTAATTTTTCCGCACATTTCCTTTGAATCTACCACCCTCCAGTTTATATTCATGCCCTCGTGTTCTATTACACCTTTTCTTTTG
>WWET01000002.1:460274-477934 GCA_011038615.1 Limnodynastes dumerilii | reverse complement strand
GAACTCGTAGTTTCTGAACACCTGGAATGCCAAAGGCCTGAACTAAAATGTTTCTGGGACACTTTAAAACAAATTTACGCAGCTCTACTCCTTTTGTTGGGTCTTGATGCTTTATTTCAGTATTAACCATATACTACTTAAGCAAAGTGGTCTTATTAAGTAAACTACCTACCTGTCTTTTACTACTACTTTAAGCAGATGTATTTTATGTTGCCATGGTAGCTGCTAAACGAACAGCATTATTCCCTCCTCTGCAGCAATTTCTCTCAGTCAAAGTGGAATATTAAGAACTACATAAATAAATTAGAAGAGTGTAATAGTAAAACACAGCCATCTAATGTTTACATTAATGTAGAAAATAAGTACATAAGAGGGATGCACAGTCTACAACTATGTTTGAAGCCACAAAATTTTCCCAATGAGTGTTGCAGATAGTCATAAAATTTGGGAAATTTCGAATGTGCCATAGGTATACTAAATATTCTCCTAGAACGTTTATGGCAATCTGACAATCTTGGCTGCCCTTTCAGCTACTGGTCTAATGACATGACTATCCTCTTCTTTGGCCATTCCAGTCACAAAATGAACCAAGGACCCCATAGGGCAGCACGGATATAAACGGCAGGCACATAACCCCAAGGAAATCCGTGTCTTGCGATACCGTGGGGGTATCTGACCAGAAGCATTGGTCCTTGTAGCATTCCTAGGTTACACAAAAAGGGCCTGATCCAGACCTACGCTGGCTGGCGTTAAAACGCCAGTCAGCAGTGTAAGATCGGCTTAAAAGCCGATCTGCGCATGCGCCAGGAGATGTTGCTACGGAAATGGAGGGTAATGAGGCTGGGAGGGCAGTGTGATCATACTAATGCCGCCGTCCCAGCGTATTTACATTATGTTATGCCGGCTGAAGTTAGCCTAGCCTTCAGCCGGCGTAAGGGAGTGTAAATACGATAGGGCAGGGGGAGTGTCAGGGGGAGTCCCACGATGTAACGCTGAGCCTTAGTACGCTCAGCGCTACATCGTAGGATCATGCCTCGTTATGTTATGCCGGCTGAAGTTAGGGTAGCCTTCAGCCGGCGTAAGGGAGTGTAAATACGATAGGGCAGGGGGAGTGTCAGGGGGAGTCCCACGATGTAACGCTGAGCCTTAGTACGCTCAGCGCTACATCGTAGGTCTGGATCATGCCTCATCCACTAACGAAATTGAAGACTAAAATTTTACTGGCAAACTGTATATAATCTTGTTCCTGGCTGGCCTAAAACCAATTTTGTATTGCATAGTTTAGCAATGGTTTTGGAGATGGCCATTTTAGTATAATCTTCAACTCAGAACCACCTTTGGATTAAACATAATTAGTCGTCCATTGCAGTTCCTACTGCTTCTCTTCCATGTGACTATTACACTACCATCTGATATGAACTACTTAAAGGTCTGAAGGAGCTCAGGCATTCATGCTCAGGCATTCCCCTTATCAATTTTCTAAATCTCGGTTACCCTAAATTTGATTAGAGAGATATATCCCCTTGAAAATAAAATAATTCAAAAATTATTTAGATCAATCTAGAATTTTTTTTGGGGGGGGGGATTTTTCAATAGATTTTTATTTGTTTTATTTAAAAAGTTTAGTGTCAATCTGAAATTGGGTTTACGTTTTTTTGTGAGCGGGCCATTTTCTTCACCAAACTGATTATTTTCCCTTCCCTGTGGCAAAATATGAATACAAATTTATATGCTGTATACCCCATTAGAGGAAAAAAAAAACCAGAAAAATGGATCAAACTGTTAGCCGACAAGTACGGGAGCTATTGTATGTTATGCCGGACACCAGTTAAGTTCAAATACAACTCTTTTGTATGTTATGGCAGCTATTGTATGTTATGTGTGTGTAAATAAAAATGGAAAGCTATAGCAGACAAATGTATATCATATCAAATGTAACCATAATAGAATAGTAATATGTGTTAATGATTATGGAATAACATTGTGGATGACCTCATGTTTAGGCAAATTTCACAAAAGCAAAAAAAATGAACTATTTATTTCTAGCCATCATCTGAATTTTGTGTGTCAATTATGCATGCAAGGTGCATAAGAGGCCTGATTTGACTGGAGGGCGCATGTGCTCTCCAGATGTTACGCTAGTGTTACGATAGTAGCCCTAGCGTAGCAAGATTCGTACGGAACTCAGTTCCATACTAACCCACTTGAAAACCAATGGGCAGTGCTTCCCCTCCGCTCGCTAAAGTGGGCGGGGGGAAGCATAGTAATTGTACGGTGTGGGTGGGGGCTATCACACTTGTGCAGATCAGTGGTCGTACGGACCACTGATCCACACAATGGACTTAAGGCAGGCTTGTGGCAGTGTAAGCTGCCAGGGGGCGTGCACTCCCCTCTCTCTGTCAGACAGACAGACTGCTGCACGTACGGAAAGCATGCGGGGGTCTGGATCCGGTCCATAGTGTTTATTAGTAAATGTGAATACCTTTTCAGCAGGCATGCAGTGATAAGCTGTAAACATTTGGACTCCATGTACTCTGTGTTCCACAATATTTAAATTAAAAAGGGTGCGGTTTGGAGCTGCTGTAATTTTAATCCATAAATGGCCCTCTTTATAGTACTTTATAGTAAAATAAAAACACATCCCTGCTCATTCATTAAATTCTTAAAGGTTAATTAATCTATCAATTCTCTCATAAAATTCACAATTGGGATATTTTTTTATCCTGATAAGCAGCAGATTGCAACTTACCGGTATTCTAGACAGGCATTAAGTATTTATTTCTTAGGGCTTTAATGTGTTTAAGCTAAAAATTAAAATTAAAAAAGTTGAAAAAAATATATATTTGTAACATACAAACCTGTATAGACTGCTGCATACACCTGGTAGCCTCTGCCTATACGCGTCTGTTTGCATGTTGCAAAGGAATGCAACTTTTCTATATGTTCAATCTAGAGATGCAAAAGTCACAGATCTGGATTAGACGCACACAGTGAGGGTAGCGGATTTGAGCATCCACTGCCCTACAACTCTATAATAAAAAATATGCACAAATTCACATGAGGCGCACTGTGAGCTATTTCTCAAAGTTAATATTGCTTCCATTTTAAGTATGTCTATTTAAAGATATAAAATGATTAATTATTTTGGAAGAATATATTCAGTCTTTCTTAGCTTTGCCTTTAGTCATTTATATTATCTGTAAATTAAAAAAAATATCACAGGCCGGTTCCAGACTTAAGTAAGTGCTTGAAATTAGTTACTCCTGGGCTAAGCCATGTTGATTGCAGAGGAGTCATATTTCATATGTTGCAAACAGTATAAGAGTTGAGAGGTGATGTTTCCTATCCCAAGTCTAAATAACAGTGTGCTAGTAAAGCTGGTCAGTATCTGTGTGCAGTAAGCAATTAAAAACTATATATCTGCATGCAAAGAATACAATTAACTTGACTCCCCCTGCAATCAACATGGTTTATCCCAGTTGTAACTCATTTCAAGCACTTACTTAAGTCTGGATCCAGACCCATGTTTGTAAATTTAATTCAGTTACATATATTAATTTTTACTATATACATGTCTAATTTTTGCCATGGTTTTATTTAACTTTTCTGATTTTACAGTAAAGAAGATGAGGATTTCAATGTATTTGAAGCAGAAAGTCCAGCACCAGCAACAGCAGGTACTATGTAAAGCACTTTTGTATCCGTTTTGACCATGAAATTAATGAAAATATTTGTGTCCTTTTAACTTCTTTTCTTTTTGTTTTCAGAAAAATATATTCCTACAATACATTGTTCATATGATGAATTTTCTGAAGACAGCAATGGGGAAGTGAAAGAGGATAATAGTAAAGGCACGAACAATGGGGAAGAAAGTGATCTGGAAATGTTTGTAAGTCTTTTTTGGGGATATTGCATCAGTCAGTGTTCATCTTTTAATTCTAACAAATGGATATAATTTACTTTTCATTCATATACATGTATTGTTGCATTTCATTCTTTGTTGGAAAGGTATTCCATTGTTAGTTAATGTTGTGGATTCTTTTTACATCTTTCCAAAGCATTAGCATTATTGTGTGGGTTACAATATGTACGATCAAATATATTCTTCCTATTTATCCTGCTTAATGGGAGATGGGTCTATTGTTCACTCTATTTTTTATTCAACATTTGCTATAATTGTGTTTTTCCCTTCAGTTCATATTTTTCTTTAGTTCTTTGTTAATTGCTGCTTATTTTTAATCTATTTTGCTGTTTTTCAGTATCACTGGCTGAAATATTAAAGGGAGACTAACATTTCTTTTGCTGTAGAAAGAAAACTTTACAATAGTTTCAGGAAAATGACAAATAAACAGCGGTGTTACTAGGGGAAGTGTGGGGAGTGCATTCCACACCAGGTGAAGGCCTCAAAGGGGGTGATAGAGCCTCCACTTCATCTTGGTGAATGGTAAAATGTGAGTACCATTCATCCGTGCAGTGTTCCAGGAATTAGAGGGTGTACCATGCAGCTGCACTGCTTTACTGTAACTAAGAGCCCCCATCCAGCTGTACAGCGATGGCACAGACACAGTGCCTGTCTGAGTAGACCATCACATTATTAATAGCAATGGGACAGCCATTTGTCTGTTTCACAGCACACAGCTCAGCTGCAGGGATGATTAGGGATGACATCAAAGGTAAATGAATTAGAGAAAGCAATTAAAAATGTACAGGGATGGAGGGATAAAAATGGCTGGAGACATATAAGGGGGACAGAAGGAATGACTGGAGTCATACAGAAGAGGAGAAAGGATGGCTGACAACTTACAAGGGGGAGATGGGAAGGCTGGAGACATACAAGGGAGGAAAACTATTACTGGAAAAATACAAAGGCGTTGAAAGGGTGATTGGAGGCAAACAAGGGGGTAAAGGGATGGCAGGAGACATAAAGTGGAGGAGAACGGATAGTTGGGTTCAGATATTTATATTGGTGGTAAGTATTGTTGGTCAGTTTATAATTATCTTATCTGTTGGCTTTCAGAGTTTACTTTACAAGCAGCAGCTAACTATGTTCTATTTAGAAAGTAGTTTGGTGTTTAACGCTACAACCAGACTATAGTAAAGGGAAAGTAAATAGTGGCCCCTTCTTTTACTGAAGCAGCAGTGGGTGCAATTTAAACCTGTCTGAAAAGTTTTGAAAACTGGTGAAAATGGGTGACAATAATAAGGAAGTGAAAACGGGAGAACATTTCTTGTTGCTACTATCAGTAATGTAGGCGACTTGACAGTTATGTAATGTAACAATTAAAAGTAAAATACACATAACTTACATATGAGTAAATCAAATACTATCTAACAGAATCCAAACTTCATATTATTTTTGTTTCAAACTTTATTTATTAAATTATTAGAACTAATGCTTGCAATGTGCATATGTATGGATGAATGCAAGCTTCTCCTTTTCAGTTGTAATATTAAGAGCAAACCCAAGCACATTGGGGTAAATCCAGACCTATGGGCTAGTTACGTTAGAATGCGTAGCGTATTTACACTAGCGTAATTTCTATGCACTCCCCTAGGCACTCCCCTCGCTCGTACGTACTTTGGCTGTTTTACGCTGCCCAAACCCTACCTTAACTTTTCCTAGCGTAAGTACTGACGTACGTAATGGATTTACTTACGTGACGGCCAAACCCAGCCTATACTGTCCAATTTTATTGCCTCCCTCCACCTCCAAAGCGTAATTATGGGTGTCGTATTGATGCCCCCGCCCCTTCCTTCATATTTACACTAAAGATACGTATGTTAGGAGTTATGTGGTATAACATATGCCGTGCGCATGCTCAGTAAATACAAATAGCTTATTTGACGTCATTGGCTAGCGTAAATACGCAAGCGTACTTAGCTCTGGATCTGGCCCATTGTATATATCAGAAATTAACTTTTGTATTGTTCCGTATCTTAAAAACAACTGTAGTTGGTTAATCCTGGCAGGAATGAGCACTGTGCATGCTCAGAACAGGAACGAGCACAGAAAGATGAGGTGTTTTTCTCATTTATATACAGTAAGTGCAGTAGCAGTGAAAGGTGCCTGTGCTTCTGTGAAAGCTTACACCATCTCAGGGGATGGTGTATGCAATAGGCACAGGTCATTTTCAATTTTTATCTAAATAAGCCACTGATGTACATATCAGAATTTTTTTTATTAAAATGTGTGCATTAAATAATGTTTATAACATTTTGCTTAATTTCTTTTTTTTTCCAGTTTAAATGCCATAAGAGCAGCAGAGTTCACTACTATGCTCTGGCATTGATGTAAATGATAAAAAAAAAGCATTTAAATGGGTTTTTAAATGCTGCAAATGCAAACATTAAAAAAAATATATAAATACATAGAAAACTTGCAGAGGCTACGGCTGTACAAGCCACAGCCTCTGCCCATATGGCTCTGACTGCGAGGTGATACTTCCCTACATCCTAACCAGAGAAGTGTATTTACACAGATAGGACATACACTGCTTACACAATACTCGTGCTAAAACTTTGGATCAGGCCCATTATTAATAACTCATTTATGAGATGATGCCCTTGCTGTTTTCTGCTTTAAACAGGAGGAAACATTAACATGTTTAAGTTAAGGACAAATGAATTACCAGTTGATCAGTTTTTGTAAATTGTTTCACCCCTAAATTTCTTATATGGACATAGGATCCTCAACACAATAAGACAATTTGTAGATAATTTTGATCATATCAACAAGTTTTCACCTACATCTTCCAACCACCAAAGTAATCGTTAACAGCATTTTATGTAACCTATTCCTCACAATGGGCTGGATCAAGACTTAAGAAGGAGCTTGAAATTAAGAGCCTGATCCAGACCTACGCCGATGTGCTGTACTTAGTAAAACACAGCGTATCGGTATGCACTCCCCCTGACACTCCCCCCTGTGAGAGCTTATTTTCCCTCGCTTACGCCGACTGAAGGCTACCCTAACTTCAGCCAGCCTAAGCAAGGGAAAATACGCTCGCATGACCGAAAACTCCTCCCTCCCTCATTAAACTAAGATGAAATATGACTCCCCTGAAATCATGGTTTAGAGCAGGAGTATCTTTCCTCTCTAATTTCAAGCTCCTTCATAAGTGTGGATCCGACTCAATGTGTTAATATGGTTCAAACTAGAAGGGTAGAGTTTTGGTTATGTATTTGAAGAAAATAAATGGTAATATCAGTGACACTACAGGATATTTAATTTAGCAGATAGATGGTTTATAACCATTAGAATACTCAGGGGTTGGGCACACTGTAAAGCTCTGTTACCCCCCCCCCTTCCTCCATTATATAACACTTTATGGAAATGGGAATAAATAAAGGAAATGAAATAAATGAAATAAGGAACTGTATAAAATTAGGTATTAGTAGGGGTAAAATTAATTAACAATTGTTTGTAAGGTATAGGACAGTTATCCATTTACAAAGTGCTAGACATTTAGCAGTTGTTAAGAAAAAAAATTAAAAGGATAAAAGTAAAATTTAATTACGTATTGCAGTATTGATGACAACCATTATTTAGCCATTAATACAACATTAAACCAAAGACATTTTGATAACATGAACTTTTAGATGGAGGAAATTTTTTTTTTATAAATGTGGTAAAATGTTTACTAACTGCTTCATTAAAGATGAAATGGCCCAATAAAGATCAGTAATCAGTGTACAAATGATACACTCCTTAATATTTGAAAACCCTTCTTCTCTTCCTACTCCTCCCCTTATGACATTTACCATTTATTAATAAATTAACCAATAAAGTAACCAGACAGACAACTTCCTTTTTGGTCTTAATTTTTTTTTTTAAACAAAGGAAAGGCAGCACATAGTCATTGATTACAATATTGAACAAAAATTCAAATAAAACAAAAACCAACCAATTCTACTTACACAGCTGATACCCGCTAACCACACATTGGGCTGGATCCAGACCTTGTTAAGTGAATGAACTTAGTTACTCCTGGGCTCAACCATGTTGAATTCAGGGGGAGCCAAGTTAATTGTATACTTTGCATGCAGGGATATATCTTTAAATTGCTTACTGCACACAGATACTGACCAGCTTTACTATGACACTGTTATTTAGACTTGGGATAGGAAACCTCACCTCTCAACACTAATACTGTTTGCAGCAGATGAAATATGACTCCCCTGAAATGAACATGGTTTAGCCTAGGTGTAACTAAGTTCATGCACTTAACAAGGTCCGGATCCAGCCCATTGAACCTAAACACACCTCAACATTTCAAATTCTGATCCATTCTTCTCTCTATCATCTTTCCTTGAGATGCCTTTTTCTCATTCAATCCACTAAGGAGTGAGGAACGTCCTAATATTTCATGGTTTATTTCCCTTCAGGCTTATGTTAAAGCCCTCATTTAACATTACCAATCACCAATCCCCTCTTATATTTGATCACATTGCCACATAATTGACATAACAGTGGATGAGAACATTAAGACTTTGCACATAATGCCTTAGAAAAAAAACACAAAACAATGCCTCTCATTTTGAGTAAGCACATTAATACAAGTTGTTGAGAACTAAATGTTCTTGTGTAGTTGTTGCCAATTTACGGTTCCTGTAAGTATAACACCTCTATTCTTTTTTTTTTTTCCTAATTCTAGCTATAGATCATTTATTTGATGAATACAGTCTTTCAAGTTATTTTCCAATGTAGACATTGCCAAAGTGAATAACTTCTTTCTGTACCTATGGTATTCCATTTGTTATCCCATTTGATCAAGCTTTTGTCATCTGAAAACTATGAAAACATATTTATTCTCTAAATGAGATTGTCTCTCTGAACTTTCTTAAGTTCTCTAGTTTCATCGCAATAAGCCCAAATGTAAATCCATACTCTTGATATGGTCTAATTAGTATTCTTATTATATGTTTGCATAACATATATCAACCTCCTTCTGTACTACAGACTATATTTTGTTTCTCTTCTTTCATTTCTGTTTTACCCAATTGTATTACATTTAATCTACTAGTAGAATGGTATTATAACAAATCATGTTAACCCATACATAGGAATGTGCTCACTTGGTTTTAGTCCTTAAACTTCAGGTTCCTATTCATTTACATAAATAAAATATCCATTAGATCTTATAATCTAAGACAGTTTGTCTGCAAAGTATATATGCATCAAATCAATTGTACTTCATCACAATCCTATTTCAGAATTTTCAGTTTAAGCTAAATATGCACGTAAAGCATGGCTAGTTCTCCTCTTTGACACCATGCTAGCCTTTTTATTTCAAATTTTTCACTATAATTTAGTTCATTTCAAAGAATGGTAAACCCAAAATCTATAGTTTCCTAGATCCTAGAGCATTTAAGTTTTTTCTTTTTCTGTATTTTTGTTTTACATAAGATTGTACAAAGCACAGTATCAAGTATTTCAAGATCATATGCCTAAGTATGTTAGTTTAACTATAAACTATGTTTTAAAATACATTACATTCCCATGCTTTGATTTTCGTACTGAAAATACATTTGTGGGGTTTTTTTTTGTTTTACATTTAGCTTTCTTAACAATATTTTTTGTACTGGTATTAAGATAACTGTAAGGTCAGCTGCATGTGTCATCATCATCATCATGAGTGTAACCTAATGAAATTCCTTACAATACCTTTGTAGAAAGTGGAATAATGTAGTAGTTTTCAATTATGTTCTAGATATCCAAATTATATTAAGATGAAAAATTACTTGTATCGATGTGTATTGGGGATCTATAGAGCTATGTGCAGCACTAATAAATGAAAATATGGCTAGGAACGATATTTTCTTAGCTATAAGTTTACTGTTGTTTTTAGTAAGATACTATGATGAAATAAAGAATTATGTTAAGTTGGCATTTTACTAATTAAATATGTCAAAAAAAATTTCTATATGTTCTAGAGAAACCTTGCAGATAATACAAAGATAAATAATGGGAAGCAGTGATATTTTGCTCCCAATCCTCCTTTACATAGTCTGATGCCCTATTACAGCTACATATTATTTTGGAAAAAGCTGTAAATGATTCAGATATATGTCAGGCTTATTTAGAACTTGCAGTTTTTACAATTATAACTTGGACAACATAGTCCAAATATTAGATGTACCACAAATGGCAACCAAAAAACTTTGCTAAAATAAGTTATCAGTACATTTTCTGCACTATAAGTGGTTCAGATAAGGAAGCAAAACAAAATTTGACCATCTCATTTGATTTTCTAGAGTTAGATTCTTTAGATATTTGCAATTTAGATTTGTATTTCGAACACTTTAATGACTTAAACAATGAAGCAGTATAAGACCTTGAAATACAGCCATCCAGAATGGTTGAAACCCACAGGCATTAGCTCACTAGACAGCTGAGCAGTTGACAAGTAGCATGAACCTTATGTTAGAAAAATAAGAAATTGTAAGATTTGCATATAATTACCGAGATCATGCAAATGTCAGTTATGAATATAAAAAAACACAGGCATTTCACTGTTAAATCCTGACAGTTGGCATCACTGAAAAGCTCAAATGCATTTGAGTACTAGTTGGCAGAAGGTCATTAAAACAGAATTTGCAGATACATTAACACTCTCACTGTTCTTTGAGTGATAGTTTGCTATTTATAGTTGGCTGAGAGTTTCCAGAAAACATACCAGCAAGATAAGTTGTAGTGGGCTTCCACATAAAAATTGCATAAAGAAGTATGGGTATATTGAGCTTTTTTAATTGATTTAAAAAAAAAAAAAAAAAAAGCTATCAATATACAGTACATATGCATAAAGTTGAGATGGTTCTGACATGTGAAGAAAAAAATACAGAAATTATAGTAGAATTTCCATTGGAATGACAAAATTAACTGTTTCCTTACAGAAATTTAGCATTAGCTAAAGAAGAAACAAGGAAAAAAGAATGGAGTAAACTTCCTAGCAAAGTCAACAAACTGAAATTGAGAGATAGATAGAAAGACAGATTTATGCTATATTAAATAAATGTAAGAAAAATGTAATTAAAACATTGGAAATTGGATTTGTTAATAATAATAATAATAATAATAATAATAATAATAATAATAATACTAATAATAATAATAATATTAATAATCATCATCATAATAATAATACTAAATATAAAAAATAATATTATTATGTGGTATGTTTCGGTAATGGTGTAAAAGAAAAGACTAGGCAGTGTTGAAAAACCTATTTAAAAAATTTGTTTTTTCTACTTTTCCTTTACTTTCTAAATATAAAAAATAAGTTTTTAATAATTCAATTAAATAGATTAAAAAGTTATTAAAAAATAATTAACTTTTTATCAAGATTAGACATGGTATAGACATTGTTGCCCACCATTGTGGATTCCAAATTCTAAAGAACTATTTTTAAAAGTAATGATTTCTATATAACACATCCTAATAACTAGTTCTAAAATGAACATTGATAAACTTACACTGGAATTTCATTTGTGAACACTAAATTAAGGAATAGCACTTAGAAGCAGTTGAGCTCACTGAGTTAATCCATTATTGAGGTAAACCTGGACTACGCAACCTCAACCGCAACCTTTACTCAAGTAAACTGTTCCTTCTTATTTTCTCCAACAATGGTATTTTCCCAACCTGTCTGTTTTAAAGTGGCAGGGATTTGTGTATTTATGGTGCTAAAAAGTTACTTTCAACAAATAATTGATATTTAATATTAAGCATTAGTTGTGTGACAACAATGATATCAATAACATTGGAATTCTTTTTTAAAATAAAAAAGATACCTATATATCTATAGCAATATCTCTATCTATCTATTTATTTATCTAGGCAGAGGTATTACCTCCTGATAAATTGGCACAAAAGCCAAAACAACATAAAAATATGACACAATATTGGGTATTTCATTGCCTATTAGCAAAGTTACTTGAAGGTGTAGATTGTTTGAAGACTTCCAGTTTTTGCTGCCTCTCTGTAATCCTTGGCACACCTGTAGTTTTCAGAGCCTCTTTCTTGAATGGACAATACTTAGACATTTTTAATTGACACTAGGAGATTTATTTATTAGAAGATAATTATTATATATGGTCACTGTTTAATCATGAAGCACCCTGACTAGTTTGTTATTTTCCACAGTAAAATATCTAAATATTTGTACTATGTATCAGTTGACCCTATTTACAGATCTGGTTATTGGCATTTTATATTAATTTAAAGATTATATTCCGTGCAGTTATTTTCTATGTGAGTCATGTTGTAAAAGTGAGGTAAGATATACTTCATCCCTTCTGCTATATTCATTTACGTGACTCTAATGCATTTTGTACTTAGCAAACAAACATGATGTGTAACTTCCCTAGTACAAAATAAATTGTGTACATGTAAAATATAACCTTAAAAAATACCCTCAAATATACTCACTGTATTTATATGTATGCATCTGTAAATGAATTCAGTACAGATATTCATTTAATATTGATATACTTTTTTATGAATTACGAAAAATGCATTCAATTCCCTCAGCTATCAAGCCCAAGCAAATGCAGCCCTTACTCTCATGAGCTGCAATCATTCTCGTACACGTACCATGGGCAATACTCAGAGTGCCTGGAATGTAACGACAGGTATGATTCTAGGTTATTTATTATTATGGGTATTGGTTGACTTGTATTAACCTGCTTGTTATGTGTAGGTGACTGAAGAATGGTCAATGTGAAGATATGTTACTACCCTCATGTGATTATTGCATCCTACAGATAAAACCCACCTCTAAATCATTGTCCTCTAACTGCTTGAGCGTTGCCCTTTTTTTTGGAAACCATAGGAGCACTGTTACATCTATATGGAGATGCCATTATGTAATGCAAATTCTGTTTTCTTTCCTTAAGAAGTAATATCACTGAGCTTTTTTATTTACTTTTTTTTACCTTTTGTTTTCATTATAGCTAAGTCGAAGGCTCATGAATGCCAGAATCACTTCTTCTGAAGAAAAGCACAGCATTGGGTATTCTGAAGAAGCAACTTTACAAAATAAGAGGGATCTAGATGATGAAATGAAATATATTAGTGATAATGGTTCCAACATAGTAGCACAAGAACCAAAAGAATGTGATGAAAGTAGGGAATACCTTCCACTATCTTTGGCTATCTCACCACCGACAGCTGAGGATTTACCCTCCACACCAAATGCTGATTCTGATTCTGTAGGACATGAGGTGTTATCAGTAAAAAGTGTATCCAAAACAGAAGATATAGCTTTTTGTTTAGATGATCAAATTCCAACTAATGAAATAACCAAAAAGGAACAAATATCATCAGGTATGAAGAATCATCTACAAGAAACTGAAACAGAACAATTCTCAATGATCGAAGATCAGAGTAAACACTCCAGTAACATTTCTCTTGCAACCACAGAAAGTACATCTAATTCACAGCCTGAGGCTATAAAATGTACAGAGATTTTAGATGATAATGCTAATTTAAGTTACAGTGAAAATAAAGTTAATATGCCATATTTTTCAACAGGTGACACAGAAGGACTAAAAGAAGAGAAAAAGGAAATAGATAAAGATGAGACAATGGGAAATAGTTTTCCATATAACACTGTCTCTATTTATAAATTAAAAGAGGATGATGAACTCTTGGTTCTTACAGATAATATGAAGCAGGAATGTCCTATATCTTGTTCACAAACAGAAGACTCTCTAGAAGATCTAGCCCAGGTATTGGAACCATCCAACAACAATGTGTTTATTGCACAACAGAAAGATTTAAATGAATCACTAATTGAAAGTCAAGTTAATAACACAGGGGATGAAATAAGAAAAAACACAGATCTCATTGTGTCCTTTTGTGAAGATTCTAAAACCATACATGACATCAGTGAAACATCAGTGGAAAGTCAATGTATTTCAACAAAAAAGGAGACATTTTTTCCAACTCCCCCTAAACTGGTAGCCAAAGAATATTATGTTACATCACAAGATGGTAATTTTTGCCTCTGTGACCATGAGAAAGACATGTATGACACACATGACAATAAGAATGTGCTTTTATCAGAAAATAGTGAACAGTATGATGTTGAATATCCTTTATATAAAAAAGAAGAGACTGATACATATGAACCAGATAGAACAGACCCTGGGGCTTGCGGCATAACTGATTTCAAAGAACAAGAATTATCTTACCAAAGAGTTGCATTGCCTGAGTGTCCCTCCTCTGTAGCATTTACTGCAGTTGAAATTATGACACCTAACATTTCGCATGCATGGAAAGAACTGTTGGGGTGTGATCCAAGTGAAGTGACACAGGGAAGCAAGATCATTATTGCAAAAATAACAGAAGAGAAAGGTCAAAGTGAAAAGCATTCTCAAGGAGAGAAGAAACCATCATATATAGATATAGGTGATAGTGGAAATGTAAAAGCGCAAAATCAGATTTGTGAAGAGTCAAAACAAAAATGTATACTAGTTTCAGAGGCAAGCATTGAACCTTCCAGTGAAAAGAATTTGGATATGTCTAACCTGTCTATTGACACCTTAAGAGATAATAATCATATGGAAAATGAGAATATTAATACTAGTAAATTAAAAAACATTGCTGAAGAAGATATAATTCTTGAGCATGAGGAATGTATTTCCAAAGAACAGTATGAAATTCATTGTGACAATAGGCCAAATAGTTTAGATGTAGAACCAGATGTGCACCATTTAGATGCTAATTCTATAACCCAGTCCAATAACAACCTTGCAGTACTTGTTGATAACACAGATACAGACAATAAGATTAATGGCTGTGCTAAAGCTAAAAAAGAAACAATAGAATTTACAGAGCTATCTATAACTGAGGATAGCAAACATACAGACAATGTACATGATAGTGGGGCAGATGGAAATACAGGGCCGTTTATACTGATAAGCGAGCCCGATGATGAAGGGTTATTGGAATGCAGAGAAACCGAAGAGGAGAATAAACTAGATGATACTTTACCATCTCATTATACCCTTGATGATTATGAATCACAAGCTGACCACACAAAGGTCACAGAGCACTCGAATATCAATGATGTAAGTTCCAAGGTATTGTGCTTTATAATGTTTGTGGTGTTTGCTGGCCTTATGTATCAGTATGATTTCCTGGTATGTTTTGCCCTATACCTCTTCTCATTATACTGGCTATACTGGGAGGGAGACAAAGGCAAAACTTCGGTAAGAAAAGAGTAACAACAATTTTGCTGCAGGATTATTATATAATTAGCAAAAATGCCAAGAGATTATTGGACTATGGCGGCAGTATTTAAGAGTAAGAAATTATCAGTACTCATCATTGATCATTGTTTGAGAAAGGACCATATTATAAACATATTTGGAGTTGTAACATACTTAATATAGAAGTCAAAATCTAGGACAGCTGTGGCTGAATATTTTCCATGTTACTGTTTTAGTACAGTGAATCTCAACCCTATGATCAAGGCACACCAACAGAACATGATTAATCAGTAATGTGTGTGAATTAAAACACTCTATATTGGTATAATTATATAGTGATACATGAGGGCTATTCCAAATTAATATTGATTTACCCAATTTCATTCAGTCACATTTTCTTCTGTTGTGAGACTTACAAAATGTTCAGCGTAAGGGAGTTGCTTTGTGGATAGGGTTGAGAATCACCGGTGTAATACAAAATGTTCTTCATTATTTTTGTGGTGAGTGTTTTGTTACAAGATTGGCATTATTTGTACTTTTTTTTCTTTTTTCATTTTTTTGGTTTAATAGAGTGATCTATGTTAAACAAAGTTCCTTAAATTTAATTAAGTTTGTGCTAATGTGTTGTCATTTAGATTAAATTATAGTATTTTACATGTGATGTAGTGTTCTTGTGTTACTGCTATCAAAATAAAACTAACATTACATTGGTAACATCATGAAAAAAAAATAAGAGTAAAGAATGGTATATTACAAAGATCACTGTAAAGGATAAATATGAGATTATATATTGCTATATAGACATTACACTGCAATACTCGCTTGCTGTCATGGATTTACTTGCAAAATTTCTGTACCGCAATTTTATGTAAGTGAAAATATGTCACAAAAGTGTTTATTCATTTGTAGTTTATTACACAAGTTTAGTTACTATGCTTTCTGAAAGGTTTGCAGAATGATTGCTATTTATAACCATATTTCAATAAAAATACAGGTATAGAGCCAACTAAACAGTGTGCCTTTAATCTTGACACAAACAATTCAAACACAAAAAAAGATAATATTGAGTATATAATTATTTGTATTTCATTATACAATCATTTTATGCCCTTTAAAGCAATATCCTAAAACAGGGTTTTCTTATAACAAAAAAGAGCATATAACTTCAACAGGGGAAGCCTGTACAGTCTCTCTACACCGGTTGCTTAACCTGACTTCTAATTTCTGTATATCCATAATATACTCACTCTGAAATAAAGATGCACTATACATTATAACTGTCCTGCTGCATAGTAAGAAGGAAAATTGGACCTGAGTATAGCCTAGAATATAATGCATGTTAAGAGCATGTTAAAATAAATAAGTACCTGAATAAAAATGGGCACTATGCATTAAAACGAAAAATGTACTTTTCTGAAAGGGTTAATCTCTATGGGTTTAATAATAAATTCACAGTTGCTGAAATATAAGCATTCCTAATATATGGACAAACACTCTACTAATACTGAACTCATTTGCAGCTAGTAACATGTTGCACTGTTTACATATTACACTTAGGACTGGGTCCATGTTTGCGACAGCTGATCCCCTTTGTATCTAGGCATTCACACAAGCAGTAGGGAGACCTCTTTCATTATGCGTACGGAGTCCCGCTGAATGGACCCTCTTAAAACCTTTAATCCGTCTCCACTTAAATTACTGTAATTTTAAGTAATAAATCCTTTCCACCTGTGACTGCAACCTGAATCTCCATCGGAATAGTCATCGCAGCCCTTGTGTTTTCTAATGCTAATGTTTAGAAAGCACCCACTGTGCAGGAGTCTGGATCCAGTCCTTACATACTATATTAACAATTATCGTGTACTGAAGGTATAATATAGGGGGTGTTCTGTGGGAAGGAGTGGAGCGACTTAGTTAATGTAAAGGTGTTCTCACAAAAATGAGTCCAGACCTGAATGCATAAGTATGCACAGTTTATAGCAAAACATCTGCACCCACCACAGTTCATGTCTAAGTCCAGGGAGCTGCTGACGACTGACAATCCACAACCTATTTTGAACCACTGCGTTTAACCTTCCAAATGCAATATAACAGGTATGGGAATGGAACTATATTGCATGGGTTTAAAAAATATTTAGAATTTCTATTGTTTTGAATCTCATTTTATTCATTACTGTGTTTTGAAAACATCTGCATTGTCACTGAAGCACTTGCAAAACCATATCTACCATTTCCATTGTATATTACAGTGTAGTGCCCTGCACTTTTGCAAACTGCCATACTTCTCTCCAGATCCAGAGTTGCAATGCTGAATCTGTAAAGGCCTCCCATTATTTGCATTTTATTTACGGCCAGGTCTGAGTCAGGCCCTATGGACCTTATTCACACTTAAGAAGCTTTAGGAAAGAGGCGTGCCACCACAGTCTCTGGGCTGAGTTAAGAAGAGT
>WWET01000002.1:404283-440617 GCA_011038615.1 Limnodynastes dumerilii | reverse complement strand
GGGGTTATGAATATGGTGAAATGAAGGGGGGGGGGGAGACAATGAAAGGGGAGGGGGAGGTGATGAGGAGAATGAGGTGATGATCAATGGGGAGGGGGCTGATGATGAAGGGATAGAGAAATGATAAAGGGGAGAGGGAGGGGGAGGTGATGAATGGGAAGATTATGAATGGTGAGGGGGAGATGATGCAGAGAATGGAGGGGGTGTTTTTTAGTATATTATATTATTTTGCTCTTTGGAAACCCCCATCTAGAGCAGCCTGTCCCTGTGTTCCAGGTGAAATAACAGAGAGTACTGTGGCCAATCATTTTGAAGGGGGAGGGGGAGGTAAGGCAGAGAATGGAGGGGGTGTTTTTTTTTGTTATTTTTATTACAGATTTATATTATTTTGCTCTTTGGAAACCCCCATCTAGAGCAGCCTGTCCCTGTGTTCCAGGTGAAATAACAGAGAGTACTGTGGGTGAACCAATCATTTATTTGCAGCCTGTCACTGAGAGAGGGATGGTAAGTTATGTTTCTTATTTTGGTACATAGATTGTGTTACGTAGATTGTATTGTATTAATGACTTTATGTGCTGTAATAGATATTGTTTTATAACAATTAAATCATTTAAAAATGTTAATTGAGTGATTGAGTTATCCCTTTTCCTCCCCTAAGCGAAGTAGATTCTACCCCATCCCTATTTTCCAACCCCAACCATGAATGTAAGAAGGTAGAAAAAGTGCTTGAGTTGTAAGGCGCATCTGAACTCGTATGTGTTACACCCCATCAGAATACCACTAGCAGGGTGTAGCAGGGTTTTATTCTGTGTCCACTTTTCCCCAGCTGCCAGGTAATTACCTCTGGAGGTGTGTCAGGCTCTCACTACTGATTGGGAGAGTTCCCCTTAAATAGCCTCTGCTCGGTCTTACAGGTGTCGGTTATAGCGTCTGGTTTCCTGATCGTGCCTGCTAACTGATTGAGTGCTTCTTGTTGCATCTTCCTGATACCCTGTGTTCCTGGTGTGTACCCCTTGCTTTCCTGATACTCTCTCTTTATTGTTTGTTGACCCCCTGTGTGGTGAGGTGCGCGGTGAGAGTAGTTCTCTACTCCTGCTGGCGGCCTCAGCTCCGGACAGGTTCCGGTCTCTTCCCCACCCCTGAGTGGTGCGTGCATGTGTTTACCATCTCACATTGCTCCGGCATGTCAGGTGTGTGTTTGATCTGCCACGTGTTGTGTGCGTTACCTGCTTTTGCCATTTAGCAGTGTGTGGAGTTCACCTGTTGTTCTTTGGTTATACATCTCCTCTCAGCAATTGTCGTCTTGCTTGTGAGTGTAGCCGCCAGCTAGTTATTTCCGCTGTGTAGTTTGCCATCTCCAGTGTGTTTTGCTGTGCGTGTACTTCCACTGAGTGTGTGTCATCTCCAGTGTTTATTGAGCCGCTGCTCCGCTGTATATTTCCAACTTGCAGTGTTACTATTTGGTAGACTGTTCCATCTGTCTCTACCTGTGTAGTGTTGTTTTCCATCCTGTCAGCACTATACCCTGTTCCATTCTGGGACCTGTTGTGCACCAAGTTCTGCCATTACTGAGGCACCCTTAATTTAGTATACCTTCCTGTTTAGGAGTTCAGCCTGTACCACCTCCAGTGCTAGTTTCATCCTCCTTCATTGTTCCCCTGCTAGTGGGTTCATTTGGTATACTTATTTATTACTTTGTTTACAAGTGTTTTGTCTGTACATTCATTTCTGCTGTACTGTGTATGAGGGTTTCAGTATTTGCATTAAATATCACATTACCGTCTTTGAGAGATCAGTGTGTGTTACTTACCTGTGATCTTGTATGCAAGGGTACCGGTGAATACCTGGGTTCCTGTTAGCATAACTACACTGCAGTACCCCTCTGGGACCATCGCCGGGGGCACGACCTGTCAGACCAGCAGCCCAGACTATCCTCACCACTAGAGGCTCTAGTGAACACCTGTTGCTGACATATATTCCGGGCCCCCGATGAGAATCACTTTGGCCGACTGTAACAGTATGTGAAACAAATTGGCGCATGGTATTGTGGTACCCCTGAGTGTTGGCCAGGGAGGAGGACTGAGTTCTGCAGAGAGGCACGAGGGCTGTTGGGAGATAATAGCCAGATGGCCGTGGTGCGAGATATAGCGCGAGGGGACTCTGTGAGTTAAAAGGCAACTGAGAGAAGGTGCGAGCTAGGGCGCGAGGTGATTCTAGAGAGTTCGGGAAAGAAGTGAGGAGAGTGAGAAGGTCCAGAGTAGTTGGTGGTTGGTGTGTGAGGGAGGGAGGACAGATGGAGAGATAGATGGAGATGGAGAGATGGTGGCTGTGGAGATTAAGAGTTAGTGAAAACAGTAAAGCCAGAAACGGTGCTGAGAGACAGAGAGAGCGTTGGTTGGGTCTATGGCAGGCGACAGGGTTAGGAGGGTGTGACGGGTCCAGCGGGCAGCGGCTTCCTGAAGAGGAATGGGTAAGTATGCCGATCGACAACTGATAGACATACTTACCCATTCGAAATTCAAAACATTTTTTATTAAATGGCTGTCTTTCGAAATAAACAGCTAAAAATTACTTTTTGCTGTCTCTACTTCTAAAACAGCCATTTCTAGCCGCAGACTTACAACAGCTGTGGGTGACCCTTGTCAGTCAGACCAGCATATTTGGTCAATCCATTTTATAAATAATCTTATTCAGTTTTTATTAATCACCTTTAAAAAAACAATAATTCATTCAGAATTAGTAAATCAGGACAGACAAAAGCATGATATCCATGAATCCACTGCACAATGTAGCAAAGTCAGTGGCACGAAAAAGAAAATGGCCAAAAAAGGTGAAAATTCAAAAAAGGGGCATGGTTTTGTGGGTGTTGTGAAAGGGGCGTGGCTTCATGGCCATGTGGGGCAGATAGACATAAAGGAAGATGGTAATGGCCTGAGCTGCAATATTAAAGCAGGTGGTTGCTTATGCACAGGTGGTTGCTTATGCACAGGTGGTTGCTTATACACTGACACAAGCTCTGGTCCATTTTGTAATATGTTCTACTATTGCTATTGGATTTGTAACTTCCTTTTTAAGTTTGAAATAAGTAACTCATAAATCACCTAAAATAAATATCAAAAACAGGACTTACGTTACAGCCAATTAACAATGCAATTCTTTAAGGTAGAATTTTTATTATTTTCAGATCTACATTATAAACTTCCTGCCTTCACAGAGAACATTAATGGATGTCTTTGATGCCTTGGCAGTCAGATAGTATGACCATCAGTATTGTCAATATATATATAAGTGTTTAAAGAAAATGAGAGAGGCCGGACCTCTCATTTAAACCATGGGGGCACACAGAATTCAGGGTATAGATCCAATGAGATTCTTTCCGCAACAGCATCATATTCCTATTACCACCTCTTGGTGGAATTGGGACGTGATCTATGATACGGTATCTTAATGTGGCCATGCCATGACCACATTTGGCATAGTGTCTGGCCACAGGCTGGTCAGAAACCTTACCCGCCAATGCTGCGCGGATCGCAGACCGATGCTGGGCCATTCTCTCCCTAAAAGACGTGATCGTCTTCCCTATATAGACAAGACCACAGGGGCAAATTATCATATAGATGACGTGCGTTGTAGTGCACGTCAAGTAATGTTGAATATAAAACTTGCGATTACTATGGGGATGGAGAAAAGACTGGCCCGCAATCAAATACCGACAAGTGACACACGACGGACAGGGGAAACAACCTTTACGATTGTATAATGGCTTTTTCATGGTGATATCAGTGTGAACCAAGTAACTTCTCAAATTACGGCCTCTACGATAACTGGGCAAAAGTCTAAAGTTGTTAATATGGGAAAAGCTAGGATCAGTAGTGACTACAGGCCACCACTTCTTAACATTCTTCACAGATTTACTACTATGAGGACCATAAGTTTGAACCCATGGTATCACCTCCTTAGTATGCTTGGACTGATCGCCAGGCAAAAGGAGTTGATCCCTGGGAATGGTTTTGATCTTCTCTTTTAATCGCAGAAGATATTTTTGTTCATACCCTCTCTCCAAAAATGCCTCAATCATGATATTGATATCCCTTTCAAACATATCAGGATCACTCGTAATTCTGCGGACCCTCAAAAACTGCGAATGGGGAATCCCTTTAATGGTTGCCGGGGGATGTTGGGATGAAGCAAGTAAGAGGTTATTTCTGTCTGTTGGTTTCTTAAAAATAGATGTACCAATCACACCATCAGTGTTGGTGACCAATACATCCAAAAATTGCAATTCATGCTTATCGATGACATATGTGAATCTAATCGATGTGGGAAGGGAATTTAAATCCGAAATAAAGTCTATTAAAGACTGTTCTGAACCTACCCACACTAGAAAAATGTCATCGATAAACCTGAAAAAACATATACAACAAGAAATGAATCTGGAATCACTGTAGATGTACTTCGCCTCAAAGTTAGACATAAACAAATTGGCGAACGATGGGGCCACATTGGAGCCCATCGCACACCCAGTTAACTGTAAATAATAATGGCCATTAAACAAAAAATAATTTCTTGTTAAAGTTAATTTGAGGAGGGTCATAAACAAAGAGGGATCTGGTCCTACATATAATTCATTCGAAGTAATAGCTGCCCGCATCGCATCCAACCCATCAATGTGGGGGATGGATGTGTACAGACTAGTTACATCGATGGACGCCAAAATGGCATTAGACGGAAGGGTACCTAAGTCCCTAAGTTTGCATAAAAGTCGTGTCCCATCCCGCAGGAAAGACACCCCATGTTGTACAAGTGGCTGTAGATGGTAATCAAGCCATACAGCTACATGGTTATACAAACCCTCCCGAGCAGAGATGATCGGACGCTCGGGTGGTTTTACCGGATTCTTATGAATCTTGGGTAGACCATAAAGAATCGGTGTGACCGGATAAGCCGTAGACAAATAAGCATAAAGATTTTTATCAATAACCCCACTACTATGGGCATCGTGCAAAATAACATCCAACTCATGCTTATACTCAATGGTGGGATCACAATGTAATTGACAATAAATCAACGGGTCACTTAGTTGTTGTTCCAACTCTGCAATATAATCGGTCCTGTTGAGGAGTACCAAAGCACCTCCTTATATATATATACAATACTGGGAGGTATTCTAATATACCCCACAAGTATTACACGCATTGGAAACCCCCCTTTTAAAATCCTGCGTTTGCCACTGAAAGATACTTAAGATACAAAACTAAATGGTATTTCTATAAGACATTATAATATCTTTCATATCATTTGAACAAAACAGTTTTTGTTACAGTGTATAAATGATGTAATTATCAATAAATATTTTACAATAATATCTGTATGGTTTGTTTGTCATGTCCTTTTCTGTGTCTTATGGTGTTTAAGGATAGAATTTAAAAGGGTAACAGAACAATTTATGGTATTTTACTGTGAGCATAATTTAGAACACTGCATAAACATTAAGTTTCTTTTAAGGAAAGGTTAACTATACTCTACACATAAAGATGGTAATTGCAATGATCTTGTATTCTCTAAGCTATGCTCAGTTGCTGATCTCAATAACTCTCCTCACCCTATCTCGGACCTTCACCTTATAGCCTGCAAACTCTACTACACTAAGTCTAACTAAGTCTAACTCTATACTATATTCTGCAACACACACCCTGCAAACACACACTTCTCACACCCGTAGAAATCTTAATGCCACTTTATTAATCTGTGCAACAACTTTTATCTCCAGTCCCTAATTTCCACTCTACTGATATAGCAGTTTCTCACCTAAACCAAACCCTAGTAAATATCCTTGACCTAGTTGCTCCAGCTTCCCCTCATGTACCACAGATTCAGATGTCAGCCGTGGCACACCAATGACACACGTAACCTTAAAAAACTCTGCCGCAAAGCAGTACGTCATTAGTGCAAATCTCATCTGCCCGATGACTTTCTAACTTATACAAACACTTATCACAATTTGTCCTGGGTAATACCAAACAATCTTACTTTCAAGCTCTCATTTCTACTCAGGCTTCTAACCCCAAACGCTTCTTTCCTAAATTTAATTCCCTACTGAACCTTACTGTGCATAATCCACCAACCTCCATCAATGCCCAAGATCTTGCGATATACTTTAAGGACAAGATTGATAAAATGAGACAGGAATTATCCTCCCACTTCTAATCTACTAACACACTATCCAACACCCTTCCTCCACCCTCTGACACTATGATCCAGAGCTACATTTCCATTACGTTTACTAGCGTAGCATATTTACTATGCACTCCCCTTGGCACTCCCCTCGCATGTATGTACTTTGGCCGTTTTACACTTCCCGAACCCTACCTTAACTTTACACAGCGTAAGTACTGATGTACGTATAGGCAGCACATACTTACGAGCCTAAGCACGTCCATACTGTACGATTGAAATGCCTCACCCCACCTCCGAAGAATAATTACAGGTGTTATGGCTGGCATGCCCCTTCGTTCGTAGTTACACTGAAGATAGGTGACTGGCCCTTACACTTTGAGTTACGTGGCGTAACATCTGCGGCGCGCATGCGCAGTAAGTACTAATGGGCGCTTTTACTCTAGTGACTAGCGTAAATTCACTTGCGTGCGTTTTTCTGGATCTACCCCTATATCATCATTCCATCTCACAAATGAAGAGGAAATATCTGCTCTATTCTCCTCTTCCTATACTACTACTTGTTCTCTTGTTCCTGTACCCTCACATTGTGTGATATATAGCACTTGCCCTTACGTATCAAACCCACTGTCCTATAGAGTGTAAGCTTGTGAGAAGGGCTCTCCTACCCACCCAATCTGTCTGTTATTACCCAGTCTTGTTTATACTAATTGTTAAAATTGTAAAATCTGTTGGTGCTATATAAAAACCTGTTAATAAATAAATACACTTAATGCTGTTTATAGAATGAATGTATACATATGGAAACCTATTAAAAAAAACCATTAATATAATAAAGTATAATTAAAAATAATGCTAGTGACAATATAAACGGGTAAAAAAGACGAGTTGCTGCCATTATTAATTTAATCATTGTTTAATGGCGATGAGTATGCATTAGCTGCTCCAATGAGTCCCTTAGCATAAAAATGTGGGTATCTGCACATTCCTGTAGCTGTTTGTTGTGTAAGTATGCCCCTGATCTCTGGGTATGGGTGTATATGCATGTGACCTATAACTTTTTGGACAAGATGTGCCAGATCAGATATAAATACTGGAATGGATTCACACTTAATAACATTCCTAAATATATGTGGGCCGTGTGCATATGTTTGCATATTATTGCATAAGACCGTAATACGCACAGAGTTCAACTAAGAACCTACTGACATCCGTAAGAAGGGGCATGCATGCACTCCATAAAAGCAAGGTTAAGAAAATTGGGTGGGTGGAGGCATTTAAATTGGCCAATATTTGCTAGGTTAGGCAACTCCGTACTTACTTTAGCTAACTTCGCACAAACATACACACGGAAAGTTATGGTGGTGAAGTGAGCCAAAATCCGTAAGAACGACTCATGCGCATGCTTATTTCATTCTTATCTGGGAATCAGGCCCATTCTGTTTAACAGTTCAAGTAAATGCTGAACCATCACTTTATATGTATACCCACTTCAGAGAAATAAATAAGACTTATTTAAAATGAACTATATGAAAACTTCCCTAAAAAAGAGGATACATTCTTTCAAACATGGGAATGTTTCATTAATATTCTTTCAGAGACAAAAGAAAAAGTGAAAAGAAAGATGTGGAATTGCTTTCATAATACCTCATGGTTTGAAGTTAGGATGCACACCAGGGACCCCCTATTCTCTTTAAAAATTAATCTTAAGTTAATATAGTGGTTGGACAACTCTCAAGCGCACTTACTTATTATATCAGGCTTGGTGTGCCAATATTGATTATTGATGCTGTATTAACATAGAGATGTTCTCCAACACTGCCTACAAACTGTAAACATGTTAATTGTACATTCATGTCATGGCTAGTTCCAGCTGAATATCCATTTCTGTGACATAAGGAAAGGTACTTTTTAATAGAAATAAACTTTAGAATCTTCTGCAAAAAAAATGATATGTGTAACCCGTAGCAACAATCACAGTACAATTTACTTGTGTAACATTTTTTGTTCCTTTCTCCTAATTGTTATGGCCTGTTTCAATCATTTATAAAGTGGTCCTGTATTTAAGGGAGCTGTTAGAAATAATCAAACAAATAAAAAAATACCACATCAACCAATGCACAAATGTAAAAAGAACAACTGTTTCCCATTCGTGACTGCACATGTCTCTCTCATGTTTGCACAATCCTCCCTGTTAACCAAAAAGGCTAAATATACTTATTGACACATTACACTTTCTTTTAATTCTCTAAGATTGCAAATAAACTGTTAATTGCTCTCCTTCATCAGCATTCCAAATAAACACGAGGAAGTATTTTTTGATGTGAGAAAAGTAATATTATTGGATATATAAGCTTATTACATGTATATGTAGAATAACATTTTTTACTTAAATCTCTTATAGCTTAGCTTTTGCAGGGCAATACCCAGAAGGAATATTTAAAGAATATACAGTAGTTAGGTAGCTGGTCTTTTGACAATATATGCACTTTTTAAAAATCCATATATACACAAAATGCATTACTGAAAACAGAAAAATGCCTCATGTCTATGTTAGAGCATAAATCTTTAGATAACGAGCAATCAGCAAAGTGTAGTAAACATATTTAAAAATGCTTAAGGATATACTTTAAATGCAGTCAATAACACTAAAACCCCAGTCATACTCAGCAACTTCAGTATTATTGGTAGAATGTTTCTGCATTGTGTTTATTGAACAAAACTTGTTAGGCTTGAACAGGGCCAGCGCGACCCGCTCCGCGGGGGGATGCGGTGCATCCCGGCGCCATGCTGGATAGGCGCCGGACATCCCCCGCACCACGATATACAGAATGGCAGCGTTCATACAGTTTCCTGTATGAACGCCGCCAATCTGTATAGCAGGGAGCGGGGGAATGTCCGGCGCCTATCCAGCATGGCGCCGGGATGCACCGCATCCCCCCGCGGAGCGGGTCGCGCTGGCCCTGTTCAAGCCTAACAAGTTTTGTTCAATAAACACAATGCAGAAACATTCTACCAATAATACTGAAGTTGCTGAGTATGACTGGGGTTTTAGTGTTATTGACTGCATTTAAAGTATATCCTTAAGCATTTTTAAATATGTTTACTACACTTTGCTGATTGCTCGTTATCTAAAGATTTATGCTCTAACATAGACATGAGGCATTTTTCTGTTTTCAGTAATGCATTTTGTGTATATATGGATTTTTAAAAAGTGCATATATTGTCAAAAGACCAGCTACCTAACTACTGTATATTCTTTAAATATTCCTTCTGGGTATTGCCCTGCAAAAGCTAAGCTATAAGAGATTTAAGTAAAAAATGTTATTCTACATATACATGTAATAAGCTTATATATCCAATAATATTACTTTTCTCACATCAAAAAATACTTCCTCGTGTTTATTTGGAATGCTGATGAAGGAGAGCAATTAACAGTTTATTTGCAATCTTAGAGAATTAAAAGAAAGTGTAATGTGTCAATAAGTATATTTAGCCTTTTTGGTTAACAGGGAGGATTGTGCAAACATGAGAGAGACATGTGCAGTCACGAATGGGAAACAGTTGTTCTTCTTACATTTGTGCATTGGTTGATGTGGTATTTTTTTATTTGTTTGATTATTTCTAACAGCTCCCTTAAATACAGGACCACTTTATAAATGATTGAAACAGGCCATAACAATTAGGAGAAAGGAACAAAAAATGTTACACAAGTAAATTGTACTGTGATTGTTGCTACGGGTTACACATATCATTTTTTTTGCAGAAGATTCTAAAGTTTATTTCTATTAAAAAGTACCTTTCCTTATGTCACAGAAATGGATATTCAGCTGGAACTAGCCATGACATGAATGTACAATTAACATGTTTACAGTTTGTAGGCAGTGTTGGAGAACATCTCTATGTTAATACAGCATCAATAATCAATATTGGCACACCAAGCCTGATATAATAAGTAAGTGCGCTTGAGAGTTGTCCAACCACTATATTAACTTAAGATTAATTTTTAAAGAGAATAGGGGGTCCCTGGTGTGCATCCTAACTTCAAACCATGAGGTATTATGAAAGCAATTCCACATCTTTCTTTTCACTTTTTCTTTTGTCTCTGAAAGAATATTAATGAAACATTCCCATGTTTGAAAGAATGTATCCTCTTTTTTAGGGAAGTTTTCATATAGTTCATTTTAAATAAGTCTTATTTATTTCTCTGAAGTGGGTATACATATAAAGTGATGGTTCAGCATTTACTTGAACTGTTAAACAGAATGGGCCTGATTCCCAGATAAGAATGAAATAAGCATGCGCATGAGTCGTTCTTACGGATTTTGGCTCACTTCACCACCATAACTTTCCGTGTGTATGTTTGTGCGAAGTTAGCTAAAGTAAGTACGGAGTTGCCTAACCTAGCAAATATTGGCCAATTTAAATGCCTCCACCCACCCAATTTTCTTAACCTTGCTTTTATGGAGTGCATGCATGCCCCTTCTTACGGATGTCAGTAGGTTCTTAGTTGAACTCTGTGCGTATTACGGTCTTATGCAATATTTTTTTAACTGCATTCAGGTTACAAGGATGTTGAATTTATTGTACAGTGGTCGGAAAGGATGCAGTCTGTATTGTATGGTGGCCTGTATGGTATAGCGGTCACTGGGATAATGTCGGTAAGGTATGTGTCCCTAAGATATATGGTCTGTATTGTGTTGCAGTGTTTAGGATGAAATGGGAATTGTATAGTGGAGACTAGAATGCTGCCTGTATTGTATAGTAGCGGCTATGATTTACTTACTTTTATTGTGTTTACAAGATTGTGTTTTATGATGCTTACATGGATACTATACTATAGAAACTCTGATGACAAATTGTTAAACAGGTAGGCGCAAATTTAAAGTTTGCAGGGAGGCGCCGAACACCCTAGCACCGGCCCTGGGCTTGAACATAACAGATGACCTATCTAGACCTTCACTGCGGCAGAAATCTGACTGCAGTGGCAGCAGAAGTCTGATGACGAATCCTCTCTGCATGCTAATTACCAGATGGGCGAGAGGAGGCCACTCTCCTTGCTCATACAAGATCTGCGTTAAGCAGACCCTACCTTCTGTTCTGGTATGTACTGATACTATAGTGCCCACATTTGCTCCACAGTACCATAAGCTGTTGTTTTCTGAAAACGACTTCCTTAGCATTTATAACACCCTGTGACTGTCAGTTCAGTCAGTTATGCCTCTAGGGGCAGTCCTGGACTGATGATTCGTGTAATTTCTACTAGCTGACCCTAGAGGCTGTTATTTAACACTCTTTTCTGGGACTAATCTCTGTAATTTCCTGTTATCGAACACCTGTGCTCTGGCTATAAAAATTCCATCCATTCATTGTTTCCTGTTACCAGCTTCCTGCACTTAATGTTTGCTGTGCCATGTGGACATTATTTGGACTCTTTTGACATTAACACCCACCTTGGATTCTTTGTGTTTCTTACATTTTGCCTGCTTCCACGGTTATCAGCATTCTCAGTATCTTTTGTGTTTTCTGCTCATTTCTGCCATATCTGCATTGCCCTGTGTTACATCTCCAGTATCATCAGTGTCTTCCTGCAATAAACCTCACCAGTTCCAAAGTTACTGTGTCATGTGATCCACCATCGTAACAACATTATTTAAAATCCGGTTCAGAATTACTCAACCAAGACTCAATTAATTTCATTAACACATTAATTTCAAACATCCCTAAGACCCAAACCAAATATCACTATTAAAGAAATGTCTTAAATTCACACCAGACAACAACCCCAACAAATTTGTCCTCTATTTAGACCTACTATGATACAAAGGATATAGACTCGAGCTAGGTGGATTTGTTTAAACGGTATAATAAGGTTAATTACAGAGCGCTTAACACCATGCAGATAATGCAAATCTGCAAAAACAATACAGGCAAGAAAGAGGGATGGAGGTAGCGCTAGAAATAACCTTGTGGGAGTCTCGACAGGTAATAAATTCTAAAAGGATTTTATTATCCAAATGACATGAAATAAAGAATATTTAAATACACAGGTATATACAACTCTATGATATATAATTGGATAGTACTACACACATAGCTCTAGTAGTGATTAATTTTCCAAAAAGAGGCTACCTATATGTAGCATTATAGTGAAATATAGGAATAATAATGAATAAATCCCAGCATATAAACTTTGTAGAGCTCAAAGAACTCGTATTGGCACTTGATGGAATGTCCTTGGCAGATTGAGTGGTGGGCTATATGTAGATAGTAAAAGGACTATGTCCGTTAGGTTGCCCACTAAAACTCGAATTCGGCAAATTATGAACGAGATCAGGAACTTTATGATTGAGCTTTATAGAATGAGCACTCTACTCACGTATCCCTCCTATTAAGATGTTGGAACGGAGGAGGTGAGAGTATGGCTGCGGTAGGAGTAGTCCCGTTATCGAGTAACATGTGTCTCCGCCACCAGCAGGCTGTTTGAGGCTCCGGCATCCATGCTGAAACCACGTGGTACATTTGTTTACACCGCACCATCAGCTGTTGTAGGGGTGTGTAAGCCCAAGGGCCCGGAGAAGTTTGCAAAATGATTGTACAGGTCCCTGTTTTGTTTAGAGGTTAGATAGAGGTGCCGGATCCACTATGTGGGAAAATTGTCTTTGAGACTTGTGCTGGTTTGAAACTGTTAGTTTACGACGGAGAAACGCGTCAAGGGACAACCTATGATAGTTGTACTACACACCAGCTTCAAACCAGCGCAAGTCTCAAAGACTTAAGAAGGAGAGGAAAGTTACTCCTGGGCTAAACCATGTTGATTTCAGGAGGAGTCAAGTGAATTGTGTTCTTTGCATGCAGGGATATATCTTTGAATTGTTTACTGCACACAGATACTGACCACCTTTACTATTACACTGTTATTTAAACTTGGGACTTGGGATAGGAAACAGCACCTCTCACCTCTAACACTGCAATCAAAGTGGTTTAGACCAGGAGTAACTTTCTTCTCTTATTTTGAGTCTCTGAATCAGGTCCAATGATACTAACTAAAAAAAAAAAAATGATTTAAATTCCATCACTTCAAACCTATCAAAATAGGTCTGGGCCAAGTTAATTAGTACCTACCCCCCCTCCTTCATCTTGGTGGCCACGTGTATAACTACACAATGTATCAGAGCATTTCAAGCACAAACACAACAAAGATCCAAATTGCTTAAGACTCTTAGAAATTGAATCACACACAGCAAATTGATGGGAAGAAAATAAGATTAAACAAATCAATAAAACAGAGTTAAAATGTATTCCAACTAAACACATTATAGCCGAAAAGTTTAAACATTGACACAGAGATACGGTCATGCACGACCTGATTCCTGTTTCATATTTTCTCCTACCCAGCAAACCAATCCTTTAAGGGACCCTGATTATGGTGCTTGTGGAGACAACATGCAAGACTATGGGTGCTTAGTTCACTTTAGCATAAAGGCCACATTTTAAAACTTAAACATAAATAGCATATTTTTGTAAAAACAAAAAAAGCCAGTGTTATATAAGTCTCTAAGTATTTGCACTGTAACTCACTGTACACAGAAGCTTATTTCAGAAAATGTAAAATTAGAAAGTATGAATATGTTACACTTCAGAGTATTCAATGAAGTTGAGTATGTTGTAATAATTCATCATGGGGTTCATTTATTATAAATTAAGGGAAAGCAACTGATTATCTCAGGAACACTGGTGTATGTAGCAAAATGTATAAACAATCCTTGTACCTATCAGCCAGTGGGCTTTTCTTCTTAACCAAAGCTCTGCAACCCTAGTGATGTCTATAGCTGGATTCTCCTTCACAAGCAGACATTCTTACAAGTCTGATTTTGATGAACTTCAGATCCCAAGGGTTACAATTCTGAAGATACATATCTTTATTATAGTACATGATTGATCATGAAATACACAGCCTCATGTATAACCACATTTACTTAATTTGCATTGAGATATTTCATTTGAGAGGTTTAGTGCATTCAATATATTTTAATTGCTATGTCAATAGAGATATAAAGTTCTTCTGTTGTTTATGATTATAAGATTTATGCTATTTGTGATTGATAACAAGTTGTCATTGCAGTACATACTGGTGTACAATACTTAACATGTTAACCACATTCGTTTGCATTGTCTTCAGCACCCTGCCATTTACTTTCACTCAACTAACTTATAATAAAAGAAATCTACACTCTTATATAATGAAAAATGTGATACATGTGAAGTAGCAAACAATTGAATTTTAGATCTTAAGCTGGACATAAACTACAGCAATTATTGGTCCAATCAGCCAGTTATTGGTATGATAATGTCATCTTATAGAATACTTAAAACATGTTTCTCCCAAGCTGCATCTCTACCTCCTGGGTGGAGATATTTTTGTCTGTACATGATTATTAGCAAGTACAGCAAATACAATTATCAGTGCAGAACTTTTATTACTATATTACTGCTATACTTACAGGTAATTATGTTTCAGACTTCTCTCTTTTTTTTTGCAACCAATAAGCTAGCTGCAATTGGCTCCAGTAGAGATTGACAGGAATCACAGCCAATCAGTGCAGAAACTGTAAATCTTGGCAGCACCTCCTTTTCTGCACTGCTGCCAATCATTTTTTGGGGGCCTAGCTGTGTTCTGCTTCACTGCTGCAAAGATCAAGTACATTTTTAATTGATAGCAGATTTTTATAGAATACTATTGTTATTATTACTATTAACAAAAATGTAAGTTTGGTGTATTAATCATCAGTCATAAGCAATTTGTAATGCTTATTCCTTATGTCTTCATAAATGTATCTTAAAGACTGAGTATCTTTTTATAACTCTTTCCTATTGATAAACCATTACTTCCACTGAGATCTATCAATCAAAAGAATGACATTAATTTATAAGTCTGCATGACGATACATAACACAAATGTCCTTAAATATAAAGTAATGTTTTAATAAATAATAAAGGTAAAATTTAAAAACAAAAACAAAACATGAGCTCAAAACAACATGCTCACCTATGTTGGTCCATTATGTGTCTCATATCTCTTCAGCTCCCAGTATTCTCCATCATGTGTCTCCATTACTTAGTAACAGGTACCGGATGTTGCTTGGTAGTGGGGCAGGGAACACATGAAGGTGCCGCATGCATTGCACGACTGTATTCAGTATTTGGTGGTGAAAATCAGCTGGCTAACACAAACTGATTTTCAGCTTCAATACTAAATTTACAGAGAGGGGAAGTTACTGATATACAGTAGTATTAATGAAACGGAAGTGCCACGTGAATACTGCTATCCCACATTCCCACATATGCATGCGCAGTAGTAATTGAGCTGTGGAGCTGAGTGAATGCTACTGTGTATGCATGTAAAGGTATGTACTGTATATCTATCGATAGATAGATAGATAGATAGATAGATAGATAGATAGATAGATAGATAGATAGATATGAGATAGATAGATAGATAGATCGATCTTTTGGCGCTGAGTGTTCGTTTTTTTTCCTTTTCATGGGAGAAGAGGCAAGTCTCTCCCCACACACAGCTGCTTTTCAATGGATCTAAATACCACTTACCTTGAAACTTTATTATTTCTCTTTTCTTGTAACAAATTTATAGTGATGCAGAATCATAAACAATTCTTAAAATATCTTAAGGAAATTTCAATTGCAGATGCTTTAGAAATCCTAAAGCTAATTTAGGATATCTAAATGGAAAAAAACAGTGTACAGGTCACAAGCTTACATAAGGGCATGCACTTAGGATACTTGGCATGGTTTATCTGATTTTACCTTGTCATTTCTAAAAACTGAATGTCGATTTTCAGCCAAAAATTTCTCTAGTGCTCTAAAACCAAATTAAGACAATAGGCCACAATTATGTGTAGTATAAAATGACAGATTTATTTGCAGATCTAAAACTATAAACCTGTACTTTAAGAAAATAAAAGTTTTTGCCTATGAGTCTTTAAGTTTAGTGTGTCCTTATAGTTTTTTTTTCCAGAGATAAATCTTGCTTTACACATGGAACTTGATTTTCAAAGTAAACAAAATACCATAGGAGTTTACACTACGCATTTCTAGAAAAGACCACACCAGGGGTGATGCTGTATTACAATGTAATATTACAGATAAAGAACTAAAATTAAAAAGGAAGCAGCAAATATAGGAAACTGTGCTGAAATGCAGCAGAATTGATCAAAAAAAAAATAATAATCAATAAATTATTTATAATATAATCTACTTATGAACTATCACTTTACTTCATTACCAGCTGGTTTATAAAGATGTTATATCCAAAGGAAATCCTAACATCGCTTTATGTGCTCCATTGAATATGGTGTCCTGGATTAGTTGCTTTATGTTATAAATGTGGTTTATTGTTTATATGATGTTCTATTGTGTTTTTAAAATCAATATTAATTATTCTGTGCACACCAGTGTTGTTTTCCAGCCATTTATATTTTTTATTAATTCTGCTACATTTCAGCGCAGTTTCCTATGCTTGATGCTTAGTTTGTATTAGTAACAGCTGTGCTTTGCAGTCCAGTGAAGCGCTGACTTTGTTTTTTAAAAATAAAAAGGAAGTCAAAACCAACTCCAATATTTTACCATTCGTTAACCAGTTCAATGTAAATTCAAAGAAGATAGACAACAGGCTGGTTCCAGACTTAAGAAGGAGCTTGTAATTAAGGATTGTATTCACAGATCTTTTTGTTACGCAATTATACACATGCATGTAGCAAGGTAACACCCATGACACTCCCCTCACACATCCGTGTTGTCGGTGACTTACGCTACCATAGGGCACCCTTATCTCTATGGGCCTGATCCAGAGCTACGATGTAGCGCTGAGCGTACTTACACTCAGCGCTACATCGTGGACTCCCCCTGACACTCCCCCTGCCCCCAGCGTACTTACCCTCACTTACGCCGGCTGAAGGCTACCTCAACTTCGGCCGGCGTAAGTGAGGGTAACTACGCTGGGACAGCGGCGTTGTTACGATAACACTGCCCTCCCAGACCCTAAATCTCACAAAGGAGGAATTGCAGGCTTTGAAGGATATGGAGACATGGAATGACACTATCATCAAGCCATCTGATAAAGGTGGGAATGTGGTTATTTGGAAAAGAGATGACTATAGTTTAGAAGCAAAACGTCAACTTAGTGATGATTCTTTTTATAAGTAGCTATAATTCAATCCCAGTTATGACTTCAGCAGACATTATCATACCTTAATTGATGAAGCTAGACGTGATAATATCATTACGAAGTCAGATCACAAGTTTCTTCTCTGTGAGAATCTTAAAATTGCCACCCTATATCTTTCGCCAAAATTGCATAAGGATATGGTCAGGCCTCCAGGTAGACCAATCGTTTCTGGCAAGGATTCATTGATAGAAAGGGCTAGCCAATTTTTGGATAATTATCTGAGACCCTTTGTCCTTTCCCTGCCATCTTTCCTAAGGGATACAATGGACCTCCTGTCTAAATTGAATGACCTGAGGGTAGCCCCAAATACGATGCTGGCTACATGTGACGTTGAGTCGCTGTACACCAGCATCGACCATGGTGCAGGAATATCTGCAGCCAAATATTTCCTGGACATGAAGGCACCCAGTGATCACAATCACTTTCTTCTTGTTCTGTTGAAAAACTTTAATCTTTTTGACAGCATTTTACTTACAAATTCGGGGTACTGCCATGGGGACAACCTGCGCTCCAACCTATGCCAACCTATTACTCGGCTGGTGGGATCAGGAGATGTCTTTACCGAAGCCCATGAGGATTATACTTCTCATATCCTCATATGGCTTCAGTATATAGACGACATCTTCATCCTCTGGCAGGGTTACCCCGATTTGTTAATTTTATTTTTTGAGTTTTTTAATACCAGTTCCCTCCTACTCTGGCTTACTGTTCAAATCGATTATAACAAAATACATTTTTTGAGATGTATCCATCAAAATTGATCATTGTGGCCTGATAAGCACAGATCTTTTTAGAAAAAACTGCCACTAATAATATCTCACATTATTCCAGTGCCCATCCTCCATCGATGATATGTGCTATTCCCAGGGGTGAATACTTGAGGATTAGACGAAACTGTTCCTCCAAGAAAAACTTTATAACACGGGCAGTTGAACTCTCTTCACGACTCAAAAACCGTGGGTATAACACTAAGCTATTATCCACATGCTACCAGACTGTCAGGCAGATAGATCGTGAACAACTCATCTATCCTAAAAAGCGCCCCAAAAGTAAGAATTCGACCATCAGATTTGTGCAGGGAGGCATCACTGATAACTGATATTTTAAATAAACATACTCATTCTTAAAACTGATGAGGATCTATCTGAAGTTCTGGTATCCAAAATCATTATGAGTTGGAGGAGGTCAGGCAACTTAAGAGACAAATTAGTCCATAGTCATCTGCAACTTTCTACCCAAACTAAACTATCCACAATGGGGTCTTTTGCTTGCGGTAATTGCAAGGCCTGCAAATTTATGACTAAGACCTCAGAAATATCTGATAGATTTGGTCAACCCTACACAATTAAAACTTTAAGAACTGCAACACTAACAATGTAATATATTGGTTAACTTGCCCGCGTGGCATGCAGTATATTGGCAAAACTTCAAGAAAGTTTAAAATGCGACTTTTGGAACTATACGCAACAGTGTTGCGTATGAAATGGAAAAATCTTACACCTGTTGCATGCCATTTCCTCCATCACCATAATTCAGATTCATCTGACCTAAAGGCTTTTATTTTAGAAAAGATTTTTTCCAATCTGAGACAAGAAGATATTAATAAAATCTTGCTGCAGAAAGAACTCAAATAGATCTTTGCGCTTGATACAGTATCATCAAGGGGAATGAATGAGAATGTTACTTATACCCCTTTCTTGGGTTAAAATAGTGATTGCCAGTATACTCTTTGGTTTAATACATTGAATATTGAAGATTATGCCTTTATTTTTATATATCATTATGGCTAAAATAAATAATAAAAATATTGTGATACATATGGCAATGAATATTAATAAAAAACAATTTGATTAATTATGTATAATGGATAGCATAACAACTAAATTAATTACTCTATTAATCCTTTGCTGTGTAGTTCTCTTAGTTGCCTTTGTAGTTGTGCCAGTATAGACATAACCTCCTGATCTATATGTTTCCTTATGGGCACATCCTTCCTATTGAATTTACTTGTACAAATTTGTGAGCCCCTCATGCATAAATAACTATGTGATCCATTCGCTTTTTTCTATGCTTTTCTTTACATATATTTCTTTTTTTTTTCATTTGCGGTTTTGCTCTTCTTTTGAATCAGGATGCTGAGCTTTTGTCTGATTGGCTAGCCAGCATTTATAGTCTGCCTGCAATTCTCACCTGAACACGCTTTCCTCTGGAAGTTTGTTAAACGAAGCACACGTTGGGACTGTTACCTCAGCTGCTCCGGTGCACCGTACATGCCGCCTCACATCAGCTGAATGAGATTGTGTGAGACTCGTGGACATAGTATCAGCGTAGGGTGAGTTACTGTCCTGGGAACGGGAGAAGTGAAATTGTCAGATTTCTAGGGGGTTTGCATCAGGGCTAGGTTCCTGTTTCTTCAGGTTAGGAGTCCTCACTAATATTTCTGATGTTCTACCCTATGCAATTTACCTGATATTGTACCACTTTTTCTCCTTTGAATATTGTAATTAGAGCTGAGGCATTCTTATACCTTTTTATATTTTGGTTTTTTTTTGTTTGTTGCTAAATATTTTAATGATTATTCTAATAAAAATTCTTGATTTTTTTTAACTGTATTCTGAGGTCTTTTGAGCTATTACCATTCTGACTTATGCAATTATTGGTGTGCACAACATGATGGCTAATTTGGGAATTAAATTAGCTAGTTCCCTCCTTTTTGTTATCTGTGTGCAGTAATAAATTCAAAGATATATCCCTGCATACAAAGAATACAATTAACTTGACTCCCCCTAAAATCAGCATGGTTTTGCCCAGGTGTAACCTTCCTCTTAATTGCAAGCTCCTTCTTAAGTCTGGATCCAGCCCAATGTTATTAAGAAACACTGGACAATCATACTTATAAACTTGATTTTGGGACCACTATTACCTACAGCATCTTCCATTGGGTGGACAATCTTAAAATTGCACTGAGTGCTTAAATGAAAACAGAGACAACACAGATTCATTAATTTATTGAGTAATAGGAGAACATGATTACAGACAATGGCCCAGATTCAGACTTAATAACGAACAAATCTGGCTGTGGGAACACACTGCGCATGCGCGCGGGACATGTTGCGCATCATAACTTGTACGTAACTCCGTATGAAAGGGCATGACATCCCTATGCAAGCCGATTATATGCATTGTGGGAGGAGGGAGGCATTTAAATTGTACAGTATAGGTTGGGTTAGGCAGTTACGTACGACAAGGCGATACATACGACCAGAGATTCGCAAGAAAAAGTTAAGGTAGGGTTTTGAAAACATAAGTCAGCTAAGTTACATGCATGCGAGGGGAGTGCCCAGAGGAGTGCATTATACTTAGTACTGCATAACTTGGGCACGCTTGCGTATGCAAAACGACCTTAAATCTGGATCTGGCCCAATGTAATGAATTTTTTTTGTGATATAATGGCACAAAAACACACTTTGCAGGATCAGCAAGGAGAATAAAATATAAAACTAAAAGCTATATTACAAACAGTATCTTCTCTGTTATCTGACATATTGCTTATAGAGGAAGTTCATTTCTGACCTAAAAGTATAAAAATATCTGTGTTTGTAATTTTTTGGTATGAATATGGGTTATGTAAATAGGTTCCTAAATGTAACAATAAACCGTATTCCCCACACCCTCCCGGGCTAATTTAATCCCTCCCCACACCCACTCCTTCAAAAAGGACAGAGGCTGCTGTGGCTCACCTCTTCCTTCTTACCTAAATGGTATGTAGATTGCGTAAATTACCTACCACGCAAGCGTAGTAGACAATTTCCTGAAGGACCAATATCTCTAGAGAATGTACACTTCAAATTCCCAAACCTAGTCTCTGAAATTGGGTATATTAGGCAATTTGCCACCTCTACTCTTCTGTCCTTTTGTTTCTTACCTATTTATTGAATACTCTAAGTGATCTGTCCTTTCCTCTTTATCTCTCATTTATCTCCCCCAGTGTTCTCAATAACTAAGTTCCTCTGGCAGGGTTAGTGAATGCCAGTGACGTTTTTGGGGTGACAGATGTCCAGATAATGGGGCACACATATAAACTGAAAACAAGTGATTCATAATATTGTGACTTTTCTTAAATACTACATGTAAATTCTTCCAGTCTTCATTTACATTTTATTAAGTCTTCCATATAGAAGCTACTCATATGTGAACTGTAATTTACATTTAAATGTAATTAAAACATATTATGAAGTACAGTTATCACATTTAATACAAAAGGGATATACAGTCATAAAAATGGTACTATGTGTAATCTAATTAGACAAAGACACATTTGTCTATTTTTTACATTTCACAATAAATGTCACACATCAACATCAGCATACAAGTGCTAATTATGTCATTAGCAATTTTGAATGTGTGACATTGATACAATCTGCTTTATAGTTGACTGAGCTCAACAACTCCACATGTTTTTTTCTGTTTCATTTGAACCAATTAAGCAACAGGATGTGATACTAGTGGGCTAATAATGGTTTGGGAATTCAAAATCATATTCTTTTTTGTAATGAGTGTGAAAGTTATTTTAAAATCTGTCCATTAGGAATGATGTATGTGTGTGTGTGTGTGTGTGTGTGTGTGTGTGTTCTGTATGTCTGTATGTCAAAGTTTAGAAGCTGTATTTAAACTGTCCATTTAGAAGTTGTCAAGGCTTTTGTGTATAACAGAAAACTGAAAGTAACTTGGAGCAAAGAAGAAATGTCATTTTAGTAATAGGATTCACTAAGGAGCTTACATAGCAATACTGGGCCTTATCCAGATCTCTGTCCAACACTCGACTTCTGCAAGCTGCTTGTGGAAGCCGGGTGTCTGGTACGGATTTACCATGCCCCAGGTAGATCTTGTGCAATGGATCTCCTAGCATTAAAAACTAAGTTCCATTGGCTAGGGGATCCATCCGACAGGGCATTGCTTAAAATCTGCATGCTTAATCCCTGCGAGCAGGTGAGGACAGACAACATGCACGTATGGAACACATGGAGGTCTGGATCAGGTCCCTCTGTAGGAAAACTGTGGTAGTGTGGTAGGTTCCTTTGGCTTCCTAAAAAGCCTGTCATAGAGATACATTTGTAACATTATTACACTTTCAGTATTTACTTATGGGAATGGAGCCCTGAAGTCACAATTATTATATTAGTAAAAAATAACTAAGGATGAGATCAGAGGATTGGGTACATCCTCCAGCTTCTAATTTCCATACGTGAAAAAGGCACTTTCCTACTCACGTATGGAATTCTGAACATTTACATGTCCAGAACCCCACTTTATCCTGTCCACACATAAGTGTAAATACATAGACAAGACAATTGTACATAAGGGCTAAACACAGCCCTTACTGTATGATTTAAATAAGAAGCCCAGCCTACTGTGCACATAAATTATGACCAGAGGTCTGGCACGCCCCATGTAAGGAAGTTCTGGACATATGGACACAATTTCCTTATATCCTCGACTTCTGTGCATTAGTATAACAAGCAGTATGCATGGAACAAGTGGTCTAAGCACCCAGCCTGTCCTTCATAGAACTGGATCAGGACGTAAATGTTTGGTTAACTAGAAGACTTTTAGATGATGATTATACGCCTGATAAATAAACTTCTAAATCTGTAACTAGCAACAAGTACATCATGCAAACTAATAGAGAAAATAATACTAGACAGTTCTTTTTTGCTTGTTTGTTTTTTTTAAACATGAAGTATTGGGTTGTTCTCAATGGGCCGTATCCAGATTTGATAACGTAAAGAAAAAAGCCTGAAATTATGCATTGCGCATGTGCTGTACAAAAAAACTCAATGCCCAATGCATCGTTCAGAGGCCATTCTGTGATAGGATGTGGACCCACTTACCATGCATATGAAATATTCAACTTTAAATTGTGCAATTCAGTATTCCATTCCGCATGAAAGGGTTTCCATTTTCCTGCGTGTGGAATGTTGGAAAACAAAATGGAGGCTAACATTCAGATTTAACCTCTAACCCTGCTGTTCTGCTCGGATTTACTACTCTTATGTATTGTTCGGGTCAATATGACCCATATCATAAAATTACGCTTTTCATTAATTTTCAAACAAGGGATATTCTCCACACTTTTATTAGAGTAAATAAACATTCAGATGAACAAACCAAAACAAACAAAAATTACAAACAAGTTGTTTTACATAGGTATTTACTGCTTTGCACAATTTGGGCAATAATATGTTACATGGGATTTACAAACATGTTTATTGCACTTGAAACATATCATGTTTGCTTTATTATCATTTTTGAATGGACAAAATTTGCATCTGGCACGTTTGAGCACTGTAACATTCCCCGCAGAAGTTCCTGGTCATGAGTAGTTGATTGTATGTTCTTCACAACTGTACATGAATCTACTGTCTGTGGCATATATTGTTTTGAAGAAATGTGGGGCATTTTGAGTATTTTTCCAAGCTCTTCCAAAAATATTCTCCTCTTTGTAAGTTCTTATTGTTCTAGTTGGGCTTATGGAAAGTCCATAGGACAAAGGCATTGTATCACTGATATCACTGATATTCAAAAATATTATCAATGGCCATCGGTTTGTTTTCCGTTTACAAGTGTACGTGTTCACAAGTTGATCTAAGGTATCCACTGCGCCTTTTGTCGCCTTATAGCCCAAAATTATGTTTGGTTTCTTGTCTGGCCTATCACTTACTTGTTTGTCTTTATGTAAGGTGTTCAAAAGAATAACATTTTTATTTTTATTTGGAACATAGGGCCGGATCTTACGGCTGCCCGAGGTCAGTACATGCACCATCGTAGCGGGGAGCGCACGCACTGTGCACTCCCCGCTGTCGGTAGTAAACCTGGACACTTACGTATTCCTACCCTAACTGGCACAATCAGGTTTGCGGCCTTATGGCCGAATAGCTGATCGTAACGGGACTTCCCTCGCTCCGTCCCCTTTACGGTGGAGATACGACATGCGTCCTGGGGGTAAAAGTCCCTTTTTCGTAAGAGCCTGTGTACGTAATGTACATTACATATGCCGGCCTTACGGCGTCTTAAGAAGGTTGTACGCATGCGCACAACCTTCAAAACTGGGGAATTACGTACAACATGCACGTAATTTCCCTAGCGGCCGTTCATTAGGATCCAGCCCATAATTACCACTACTATTGTGTTCTCAGTGAAATAAAAAGATGAACTATACACCTGCTTATTTGTGACTTGCTGAGGTAGTTCCGGTTTATTTTTCTCATAGTACCAAGTAGGGTTATGTTTCGCTTGAGCATAAGTTGTGCCAAATAATATGAAGTGAAAAAGTTGTCGCATGTAAGTTTGTTACCACTCAGTTCACATGTGAGGTCTGCCACAACTCTCATCCCTTGGAAATCCAAATGTAAACCAATGAACTGGCCCTGTATTCCTAATTTTCTGAATTTTTAGTGTTGAAGTAATGTGTTTTAAAACATTTACGGTCACTCACTAGTATAATATTCACATCGGGTCATATTGACCTTAACAGTACATTAGTAACTAACTACTCATAACTTGAAAAAATACAAATAATAATTTTTGTTTTTGGATCATAACAATTATTTGCCAAATAAATAAAAGTCATAAAATATGGAAATCATAATTGCATAAATAACGGACTGACACCAAAACAAATTTCACTTCCGGTCAAATTGACCCGAACAGAACAACAGCCACTGGTTTTAAAACAGATCTCAAAGGCCGGAAAGGAGGTTGACATATTATTGTGCATGATCTTTTTATATTGATTTTTTGATATTTACATGCTGTAATAATAAGTTCATTTACAGCTAAAGTAGTTTTTTAATTTATTTAATGTTTTTATGCAGTGGGGACAGATTCATGGAGAACTTAGAGAGGGGGCGAGTGTCTAATAGCACAGAAAAATAATTTGTTCATATAAGGGTTTACCCTTACCTTAATACCACCACTCTTATAGCATAATGAGTGTATTGGAGGCAGCATAGCCAATTTTGGTGTACATATTTGTTATGCCATTATGCCACTGACAAATAAGTATGTAAAAACAAGGGAAAGACACTGACCCAACACTGACCTGACAACATCAAGGTATTTTGTAATAATAATACCTGTCTAAGTATAAATATAGTTACAAGAGGACAAATTGGAAGTAATCAGCAATACTGAAAGCCTGTACCACCCCTAGGGCATTTGAACTCGGTCCCACGCCCCAGGCCCCCACGCCATAGAGGAGAGCCCTCCAGCTTTAGTCACAGAGCTGCAGCTACCTGCTAAAGGTATATTAGTAGCTCTGTGATTGAATCTGCCAGGCGCTAGTGGTGGAGTGGGTTGTGCAGAACCACTATCCATACTCATAGATCGAGGCTCTGGTGGACCCCCACCACTACTCCTCCCTGATAGCATCAAATACAGAGCCACAGCATGATACTAATATACTAGACGAAGGACTCACCCCTAAGGCGCGGGGGACCTGGGACCCAGTTCAAATACCCTAGTTAGCTGAGGTTGTTTTTAAACAGCGCTGAGTGCCAGCACAACGAGCCAGCCGTTGTGCCATTCATTTTGTATATGAAATGAGCTGCAGCAGCTAAAAATTATATATTTTTGTATAATAATAAAAATAATAAACTAATTTTATGCATAAAACTACTAGAAATACTGCTAGTGCTGATTCTTTATAGTGCCTTGAATATACAGTATTTGGCTTAACAAAAAGAAGCATAGCTAAGTGTTAACGTGCTAGCCTTACTCACTGTATAGCATTGTAAGTGTGTCTCATTATCTGTAATTGTTTGTATAAACTTCAACACTTCTATTGATGTTATCTAAGACATAATTACAATTACAACAAGGGGTTAAGGGTTAATTTATTAGAAGTCATCCATTTGCATTCACAGACCACAAAACTTAGACATAGCTTTTTGTAGATCTTTAAAATAGCTTAAGAGGATTTTTAATCTCTCTCTGTTTATAACTGTATTGTCTGACCTTTTTTGCAGCAAGGTCTCTTGTATATAAAATGCCAGATAGCAGATTAAATGTGTGGGACAAAGAAATGGTTTAATTAAAAAGAGTCTATCGAGAATAAGAATAGCCAACTGGTTCAGTCAAATATTTAACAACAGATCAGTATTTATGGCAGTGAAAGAACAAATTTAGGTTAATGGAGAGGCAAACATTAGATTATTAGTGCATATCTATTTTAAACTTATGATCAAGCAAACATTTCATCTTGTAGGTTGTTAATATATTTTCTGGCAACATGAAAAAAACAACCTCTATCTTTGAAGAATATTGAAGAATGTTAATAATATAAAGAAAATGCTTTATTTTCAAAGCTTTAATAAACAATTAATACCTCATTGTAAAAAAAAAAATATATATTTAAAAAACACCACTACTAATACTATATACTATAATTATCTGAAAGCTTTTCAAAATTGATGCTTGTTATGTCCTATAATATCTGTAATAAAAAAAAAACACTTGAATAAACCTCCAAGTGTGCACCATTTGCATATGCATACTCAAGAAAAGCATGAAGAGACTGGTCCTAAATTTGTGCTTAATACCAGATACCAAGTCCTTTTTTTCTCTTTTTTGCATTCTGAGAAACCATTTAATTTACAGATTAAACATAAAACTTTTCAGCATAACCATTCAAAAGCAAAGTATTTCATTCCGTGCAAAAAATAAATAAATAAAATAATAATAATAATAATAATAATTATTATTATTATTATTATTTGCATACCTCATATTGCAAAATTGTCCCTTCCCAAAAATCCCATATGGTTTTGTCAAGGAAATTAATGCATTTTATTTATTTATTAAAGTATTTATTTATTAGTAATAATCAAGATTTTGTCATTTAGGAAAATGGAATAATATATATAAAAAATTCTGTGCAATATCCTGGTATACACTTATACGCAGCAATGTGCTGCTATTGGCAAAATGAATAAAACAGATATTGAAATAAAAAGAAATCAGTATAACAGTGCAGTGCAGTGTGGGTTAAAACTTCTTTTATTAGTCTGATTAATACCTGTCATCTGTATGGTCTGTAGGGATGTGTCTAACTGTATGCAGGTTGTTTCACTGAACAATAGTCACTATGGTCTGACAGTTGCAGCAGCCCTGGGCTGGGCCAAGAGTTCTGACTCTTATGTTTTTAATAGGAGTTTTTTTTCCAATTTAACAAAATGAAACCACCCCTTAAAACTATTTATACATTAGTTACAGAAATACCAGAGCATGACAGCAGCATTTTGATGTTCTTGTGACATTAAAAAAATATTAAAATTTTTTTTAGCTAAAAGTTAATTTAAATGTGTATTCATTCATAAAATGGCTGGGAAAAGTGTAAAAAAAAATAAATTAAAATCACTTTAAACATTTTTTTTTAACACATAATGCCATTTCCCCATTGAAAATTACCAGCGCCTTGCTTTGGCATCAAAAGCAGATAGAAGTGCTCTGGATCAGCTCCAAATTGTGTATCATGCCCTAAGTTTGCACACTGTGCTTATGTATACCTAAAACTCTGCAACTGTTCACAGATTCAGTCCATGACATTATATCAATGTAATAATTCCTAATAATAGGATATATAAAATGTGTAATAAAAATGAATTCCACCATATGTAGTAAAACCTTTTAAATAAGGTAAGGGTTAAATCAGTACCTTAGACTCAGTTACAGAGGCTAATGTACTGATTTTGGTATCCAACATCCTGCATGCAGAAGAACGGGACACTCCCCCTGTTCTCCTACATGCGGATGGTGAATCCGAACCCAGAAGCCTACTTTAACGCACGGAAATCCTTCTGTACAGAATACTGAATTGTATGTAAGGGCCTAGCCAAGTCCTTACCGTACAAGTTAAATTCCATTGCCCACCCACCATGTGTATCTCATACATATTGTGAGTGCATGGAGGCTGACTTCCACACAGCTGAGTTCCATTGCAAAAGTATAGGTACTCTGCATTGAAGTACCTATTCGGAGCTGACTTATGTACATAGTGGACGTAACTTAGCTCATTTTCTTAATTCTGGATTCGACCCATGGTGCCCCAACCTGAATATGACTGGTTATCTAAACAGAATATTTACAGTATATAGAAGTAAAGAAACATATCCCGTATTATGACTTCTCTAGTCTTAATTTTTCATTATTTAAATGACAAAATTATGCTGCATGAACAGCTTAATATCTACCTCTTACACAACAAAATCTTACATGTATAATGTATTTATTGCAAGTATAATTCACCTAAATATATAGTTGTTCTGTTCCCGCTTTATTAAATACAACAGTTTCTAAATAAAATTGAATGCAAAACGTAACAAAAAGGGAATGATTTTAAGTGTCTAGACATAATATGATCAGGGACATTTTCCAACATTACAGACATGTGGTATTAGAACTATGTATAGCTTTGCCTGTAGCCAAATGGGAATACTGCCAATAAAATTGACTAGGAGGCTTATATTTCTTTATATATCATAAATGAAATACCTTTGGCTAAAAAGCAAAGCAGGCTCTAACAGCTGAAAGAGGGCACATAGTTATACTTCTTCCATTATCTACATTTAAACATTTTAAGCCCAGTGTCTATTAAACTGCTATCTGTTGTATATGTACTGAAAAACAGATCAGATCCAATAAATGTATATGTGTTTACCATAATGAAAAATGAATGAAAACTAAACAAGGGGAAATTAAGATAAGAAAAGTTAATTAATAATCGTTGCTAATAATATAATTGAACATTCTTAATATTGATGAAATGTGTGTTTACTTGACTTGCTCTAAAGGCAGACAAATTAGTTTATGAATCAGTCATGGTTGTCAGCATTTTTGTCAAATTCAACCTGTCCTTGAAAATGAAATGTTTACCATATTAGAAGCATGTGCATAGGGATATAATAGTTTTGCATTTTTTCACACAATAAATGAAAGAACGCTGATAGATGTCACATTGTAGGTTAAATTCTCACTATACTGGTATAACAGTGACATCCAGTGGTCAAAGTGTAATTTTATCAATAGTACATGAATAACTAACGTTTTATGTGTTTAAAATTTTTGTATGAGTTCTTCACATTTTTCATAACAGACATCAATCTGTATTTTTGTATTTTTTCTTATACTAGTTGACATATAAAGAGTACAACAAACAACAAATGATGGAAAATAAGCCAGCACACTGCTATTAAGAGATAATCCTGCCATTCTATCTGTAAAATAAAACTTTTCAGCTGTGGTGGTCCTAAATCTAAACAGTGCAGCCCCTATATTTGGTCATATATAATGTGTTTTTAAAATGAGAGCTAACACACCTATAGGCACCCCATAAAGGAGCTGATCCAGATTTGCGCTTGTACCAGATTTTTAGGTGAAAGTACGTGGAATACCCAGCCTTCTGTGTTGGCTTCTGTGTGCTCGGCACTAGTACAATGGCTTGTTCCACAATATTTAAATAAAAAAGTGAGCGGTTTAGTTCTTCTGCCATACACAGTAGCAGGTCAGGTTCCCTGTGATTCCTTCAAACTCTTGCACAAGCTAATTGACTGGTGTAAGTATAAGACGGAGGACATTTTCAAGCATTAAATGGTTCTATTTATATTGAAAAGACAACCCAATACGTTAAAAATATACAAATATTACATATACAAAGATTAAAAGGAATAATGATTTCATTTTTGAAAATACGTTTCTGCTAACACCCAACCCTATAGCAAAAGAAATTTAAAAGTCCGAATAGTAGCGTATTGTCGCACAGTATTCTCGGTCATATTTTAACTAGGGTTATATGGGGTAGATCCAGACCTAAGTACGACAGCGAATTTACGCATGCTGCATGCGTAAATTTGTCTGTTTCTACGGCCTGCGCATGCGCATGGCAGATGTTACGACTCATAACTCTGATGGTACGTAACAAGTGCGTAACTACATACAAAGGGGCGTGTCATCCTTACGTCACCAGCTGGGGGAGGCATTTAAATTGTACAGTATGGGCTGGTTTAGGCAGGTACGTACTACAAGCCGATACATATGAACGCTATTACTCATTTAGCGTTTAGCGTAACTACACTATCACAAGCCGCGGCAGACGCCGCACTTACCTGCTCCCTGGTTCCCTGACGGCGTCCCTCTCCCGGCGCGCGGCTGCTGCAGCTCGTCGGAGTCTGTAACTGAAACAGTGACAGCCTCTGCTCATACTCACCAGTCTTGCTGCGGCGTCCTCCACGTGGGTTTCTGGCGGCAAGTGTGGCTGTGTCCTGATCCATGGGCGCCGCCATCTTGGATGAATCATGTGACAACGCTTCTCCAATGATCTCCAAGGTCTCCGGTCCTCCAGCCAATCAGCGCACAGGGCGCACTATTTAAACCCTGGGCACTGTTCCATCGTTGCCAAAACAATCAGGTCTCCCATGTGCCTGGTACTCCTTGGTCTATCCTGTCGTCTTGATCCAGTCCTGCCTGTTCGGTCCAGTCCTGTCATCTTGGCCCAGTCCTGCCTGCTTGGTCCAGTCCTGCCGTCTTGGTCCAGTCCTGCCTGCTTGGTCCAGTCCTGCCGTCTTGGTCCAGTCCTGCCTGCTTGGTCCAGTCCTGCCGTCTTGGTCCAGTCCTGCCTGCTTGGTCCAGTCCTGCCGTCTTGGTCCAGTCCTGCCTGCTTGGTCCAGTCCTGCCGTCTTGGTCCAGTCCTGCCTGCTTGGTCCAGTCCTGCCGTCTTGGTCCAGTCCTGCCTGCTTGGTCCAGTCCTGCCGTCTTGGTCCAGTCCTGCCTGCTTGGTCCAGTCCTGCCTGCTTGGTCCAGTCCTGCCTGCTTGGTCCAGTCCTGCCTGCTTGGTCCAGTCCTGCCTGCTTGGTCCAGTCCTGCCTGCTTGGTCCAGTCCTGCCTGCTTGGTCCAGTCCTGCCTGCTTGGTCCAGTCCTGCCTGCTTGGTCCAGTCCTGCCTGCTTGGTCCAAGCGCTTCAGTCCTGAGGTCCAGCCCTGAGGTTCAATCCTAAGGTCCGGTCCTAAGGTCCTGCCCGGAGTTCAAGTCCTGTGTTCCAGTTGATCCTCCTCAGCTGTTGCCAGTTCCGTCTACTCCGGTTCCGCTGACTCCAACTCTGCCATCCACCTCTTTCATCGCTGCTACTACGGCTACCCTCAACTCCACCTCCTACCACACGGCTTCCTTATTTTCCCTGGCCCGCCGGTATTCCTGTCTGGACTTGTAACTTGTTTGACAGTGTGTCTCCTGGCGAACTATTGTCTGGACTTGCACTATTACCTCATCTGGGACTATTAATCATCGTTACTTCTGTATGCACCCATCTATTATTAAACCTGCTCAATTCCATTTTAATCCAACACTGTTGTCTTCATCCCTGAAACCCGGAACCGATCCCAAACAATCCTTGAACGTGACATACACTATGCGATCATACTTACAGGGAACTTAAGTCTGGATCTGGCCCTATATGTTTATATGTTAAAGGGGTGTTATTTGTCTGTAAGTTCAAAAAATAAAAAACCCATTTGCAACATGCAAATTTTATGGTCCAAGCTATGCAAGAAGTTCTAATACAGGTTTAACGCTTGGCTTTCATAAAGTACAAACTTTGGACCGGATCCAGAAGTCTCTGCAGTGGATGCTACGTAACGCAAAGTATGAACTATAAATTTTATTATACGCTATATGTAGTGAAATCCTGTTACTGACTGCCAAGGTTCCAGTCTAGATACTTGAAAGCAGGGCTCGAACTGAGAGGGTATAGGGGTGTATGTCATACCATCACCTCCCACTGATTTAAAAGAAAAGTTATAAATCTCCATTCACTTCTATTATTGCTATATTTTCATACCACCACTTCTAAATGTCCATACCACCACTTTTAAATTTCCACTTCGGCCATTGCTTTAAAGTATAGGTGGACACATACCTAATGCAAAACTGCACAGCAAACATATTTCAGAGAAAATTGCAGGATATCTATAGGTTGAGGTATAAAAGCCATCTGCCAATCACCTTTACAAATACAGACTTTTTACTCATCAGCTTTAACCAAACATACATATCCCCCACTATGGATCTCCATACTTCCTTGCTAGCACTTCACTAACCACTCCCACAATTTGTATGGACCTCCCACCCCAGGGCTCAATCTTAAAATTTGTTACTCATACGCATTTAAAATGGTGGTAGATCAAAAGTTTGGATCAGTACATGGACATCTACAGTACAGCACAACAGCAAAATCCTACCTTACTATCAGAAGTGTCATTTGTCATAAGTATGGATAGAGGGTACTGCATTCCAGTCAGGTCACTCAAATGCATGCCCATGCACAGATCACAAAATCAGAAAACAATCACTTTATGGAAGTCTGGATCCAGTCCTATATCCTTAAATAAAATTCACCTCAGCTGCAAATAATGGACCTGATTCACACTTAAGAAGCTGCAGCTTCTTAAGCGCGTATCTGTCCGTAATGACCTACTGCGGAGACTTAAGGTAGCCCTATGACACTCATAAGTGCCATAACTTACCTAAAAATGGGAGGGGGGATGGAAGAGTAAGTTTGGTGCGCATCTGCACGCACCTAACTCACTCTTAAGTGTGAATCAGGCCCAATGTCACCACCTAATCTTAAAAAAGAAAGGTTTGATCTATTTATGTGTGCTTATTCCCCCCATTTAGAGAATATTGGTAATTTACAATAAAAAGTTGAAACTATATTGGTATTAATTTTAAAACTTGCGAAATATAAAAAAAAACCTGAATAGGGGGGATGGTAGGAACTGAATTAAAAAGAGTAGGCTCCTTCTCCTTTTCTCTAATAAATCTCTGCCATGTGCTTGTAGTCAGACACACAATACTTCAAGTAATCTACCTTTATTTGTGACAAATCTGGCTCTTTTTATTGTTCACAGTTAGTTTTAGTTTTTTTTTATATCTTTTTATTTACAATTATTGTTTTCACCTTTCAGAAAGTAGTGAATAAAGTATCGTTTAAAAAAAAAAAAAATTGTGTCTTGTTATTCATTGAATACATTTGTAATTATTCAGTTATTTTATACTATCTTGTCCAACATTGTTTCGTTGTTTGAGTAATTCATACTATCCTAATAGTTAGGACTTGATCCAACCGTGATGTCATATATAGATAATATAGATATTATGAGTGGACAATGTTAGTTAGGGTGGAGTATGGTCCCAAATAATTGTGTTTTAAATTAAATTAGGCTAAGGTTGTCTATCTGCTAAGTAGTATAAGCAGTCAGGAGGTTGTAATATGCTGATTTCCAGGTAAACAGGATAAATTATATCAACAATTATTTTCCATTTTATGGGTATGTTAATGTTTATAGCCTCTATTCGAGTTAATATAAAAATCTTCTATTACAATTGCTAAAAGTAAGCTAGCCATAAACAATAGTAAATAATAGTAAAATAGTAAATAAACAAACATCGCTTTCCTCGCTTCTTTAGCAGTTCTAGGAATAGCTGTATACGTGATTCACACACCTACCCCCAATTCAAAAAGCCTACTGAGATTGCTATAGGACATAGTAGGTTATCTCAGACGAGTGACTACAAGCACTCTGTACATACATAGTCTCAAATGAGATTACAGGTACTCTAAATATATTATTCAGAAAATGACTACAAGCACTGTATAGGCTATAATAATATTAAAGCGGAGGAGCACAGTTTAAAATGCCTTTTAAACTGTGCTCCTCCACATTAAAATTATTATAGCCTATACAGATGATGTATAAAAGATGATGTCTGATATGCAAAGGCAATTGCTGAATGTTCTACAGTTCATGCTGATGTCTCTCACAAGTTAAAATGTCTCAAGATGAGTGGATGTCATTATGAACAATAGACACCTTACACATACTTATCACTACAGGGAGCTCACTAGTGGTTTACCTCAACTCTTGTGCAAAAATATTGCCTGTGTGGTTAGCGCTCCTTAAACAGTGGTTGTTGCCAGAAACAGAGGTGATTTACCAGTCACCCAAACGTACTTATATATATAGACTAATTGTAAAAATGTGCTACCTCTGTAGACACAGTGGACAACAAATCTTGTGATCTAATATTTAAATCATACAGTTAATATAATAAAAATAAATAAATAATACAAAAAAAAATGTCAAAGTCTTGTATGTTCCAATAAATAGTTTTTTATACAAAATTAAAAATATATTTGATTATAAAAAGATTTTCTCATTTTCTGATAGGACAAAAAGCACAACACACTAAAAGGACAACAATAAAATAATACATAAAAATATATATTTAATACAAAATATAAACAGGTATAAAAACAATTATAAACATATTAGAAAAGTAACTGCACAGTACAGTACCAGATGGTAAATAGTGAGTAAACCTAGGCTGTTGATCAGGCAGCCAGGTTCAAATTATAATTGAAGGAAACTTTGTGTCGTTTTTACTCCGCAAATTGCTGACAAGTTAGAGGTGGATATAGCTATCAGAACTGGAGGCAGTTAAATCAAAAAAGGATCCTCTCGAGAGGGTAATGTGGAGTCTATTCAGAGATTACAGTTCAGTATTGCCGTACTGCAGATGACAGATATAATAAGGTACGTGGATATAACTGTTAGTTAGCTTCCGATAAGACAGTATGAGCAGGCACAGTCTGGGAAAGATTATAGAGCAAATTTACCTTGTATCCTTGGTATTGTCGAGTCCTTAGGATAACCGGTGGAGCCCCGACTACAGTGCTACTAACCGGCAGGCACAGTTGGCACCGGAATAGATAAGGAGGCTGGCTGGTGGAATGGCTTTTCAAGAGGTAAACAAATAGCCACGTGCTTGTAGCGTTCTGTTCCCGAGCTAAGGTGTCTCGTCTGTGTATACTCACAGGATAATCTTCACTGGACAATGCAGTAGCCTCTTTCTCTCTCAGCGCCTATATTCAAAGTGTCCCCGTCGGCACAGCTGCTGGCCGGCAAGCACAGTCGGTACCGATACAGGGAGTGGGCGGGTTTGTAGAGATATGCAGGAGGGCCACGTGGAAACAGCGTCCCGTAGGTAAACAGTGTAGCTTGCTGACTTGAAATTAATAGAAGGAGTCCTTGCCGGGTAGCGTAGTAGGTCTACTCCTACTACTTTGCAGTGCCCGTGACTAGGGCGTCCCCGCCGTTGTAGCCGCTGGCCGGCAAGCTCAGTCGGTGTCGATGGGGGGAGTGGGTGGACTGGTGGTGGTAAACAGAGGGACCGTATGGGAGCAGCGTCCCGTAGATATATAGTGTTGCCTGCTGTCTTAGAGCTCGTGATCCATGTCTTTGTCGGATAGCATATTGAATCCAATCACAACACACAAAAAAAGTCTTTAAAAATAGTAAAGGTCTGTGCAGAAAAAAAGGGGGGGGTAACCTCAACGCGTTTCTCTGCGATCACCGCAGTTTCATCAGGAGGAGTGGTATACCTGATGGTAGGGGAGGCAGAATTTATAGCTCCCGTTAATTAGGCAATATCCTGCCTTAACCCTATAGGTGCTGTGTATGGATCTCTTAATAGCTCGTCAGCAGGGCACTAAACCAAGATCACTACACCAGTTCCCTCAATTTCCTCAGTTAAAAGAACCTCCACCAGGGTAACCAGCTGCTAATAATGGTCCAGGATACTCAAATATCAACACAGTCTTTCATAACTATTCCCCAAAATCCTAACCTTAACTTAAACAACAAAACTTCAATAAAACCACAATAATACAGTAATGTATCAATTAGTTTCCAAAAGCACCAAAGTTTATAGTTTCTGATATAAGCAGACTATAGAAAAACAGGAAAGATTCTGAGCTCTATGGCGACAATAGGGCAAGAACACGTGTTACTTTGCGCTGCGAATTTT
>WWET01000002.1:380167-403976 GCA_011038615.1 Limnodynastes dumerilii | reverse complement strand
TATAATAATAATATAATAGTATTAGAGATGAGAGGTGATAAGTAACAGTATAATAGTAATGCTGGTCAGTATCTTGTGTGCAAAAGCAAAGTATTCTCCCTGCATGCAAAAAGTAACAATCAGATATTGAAATTCAACATGGCTATATTTCCACCTGATTTCCTCTTATTTTCAAACTCTGGATCTGCTCCATAACAATTGCATGCTGATATTTATTAAGTATTTCACGCAATCAGAACACATCTGGCTGGCGCACAGCTGAGGGTTCCCGTCGGTTGGATTCAGCAGTATCCAATGCATAATTAATGTCAGTAACAAGATAACACAGAGAGAGAGAGAGCGTTACACCGCGGAGATTACCGGGGAGAAGATGACATGTGCGTCTGAGCTCTCACTTACATTCCCACTATGCTCACAAAAAGCACCATGTTATATGGCTTTATAATCTGTCGCACGCAGAGAAAGCAACTGACGATGAAATAAAGGGTCGAAGGAGCTGTGTGCAAAAATTCATACATAGAAATATTCATTATTCAGGCTGCATCTCACAAAGATGGAATCCACTTTGCAGCATGAGGGTTAAATAATTATGTTAAATCATCTGTTCTATCATTCTAAATACTAGAAAGTACTTTAAGGGCCTCTAATGGTGCCCTGTTACCAATTGAAAGAGCTTAAGTTCATTTTCCAAATTCTTAATAGTCAATGAATTAATGCCGTTCTTCAATATGAGTCCTTTATTTATCTTTTCTGAAAAGTAAATATGTGTGTATATATATATATTATATCAAGGTTGCCGACTTTTTAGAGCTTCCCTCTGGGAGAACCCAGAGGGAAGCTATAGATTTCTGCAAGGGGCAGAGCTTAATGACGTGATTTATGCAAATCCCATCATTAAGCCCCGCCCCTGTCAATCACTCCTGTATTCTCTAGCGTTTCAGGGGATGGACGTGGCTTGATGACATCATAAAGCCCTGCACATCCCTAGTAATGCTAGGGATTACAGAAGTAATTGATGTCTGGTGGGGCTTGCCCCCGGGAGGGGAGAGGCAATGTCTGTGCGTAGTTTCCTTCTTAAGTTCCATAAGGTACATAAAAACGGGGGGTGGGTTATGGACTGCACCAGTGAGTTAGGTGTAGTTCTGTCCGCACCTAACTCACTTTCAGGTGTGAATATCGCCCAGAATGTCATCATTTGTTGCTGGGTAATTGCAAGAGTGCTGGGGGCCTGTTTTGTATCTGTATAAATTCCCTATACCTTGCAGCACCTGCTCCGTGTTACCTTATAAATTGATTTGAAGCAACCTCTATCTTGGATGTGTGTATATATATATATATATATATATATATATATATATATATATATATTTATTATAAGCTTTTTTCAGATATTTTTATAAAATTTGAAGTGAAGGTATATGGTAATCAGTTACTGATTTCTGATATATAATATATGTCTATGGCTAATATTCCTCCATTTTTTAACTCATTTTTAACTCTATATATATATATATATATTTATTATAAGCTTTTTTCAGATATTTTTATAAAATAACCATTGAAGGTATATGGTAATCAGTTACTGATTTCTGATATATAATATATGTCTATGGCTAATATTCCTCCATTTTTTAACTCAGTTTTTTTTTAACTCCTTTGTGCACTTGTGGCCAGGTACATGCATTGCAAGGTTTTTTGTATTGTTGGTTGCTACTAACAACCGCTTTGTTGAGGCTGGGAGGGCGGCGTTATCATAACAACGCCGCTGTCCCAGCGTAGTTACACTCCCTTATGCTGGCTGAAGTTAGGGTAGCCTTCAGCCGACATGAGGTAGTGTAAATACGATGGGACGGGGGAGTGTCAGGGGGAATCCCATGTTGTAACGCTGAGTGTTAGTACGCTCAGCGCTACATCATAGATCTGGATCAGGCCCGTTATCACATAAATGTTGTTAAATGCTTCTCTCTATGTATTGTAAATTCAATTTTCTTACAAATACTTGGTACCCGCGGACTATAAATAGGCGGTCAATACTTACCTACCCACACTACACCCTGATGAAAGTTAATTGAGAACTGAAACGCGTAGATGAACAGTGGGTTTTCCTTTGGCGCTTTGTATTCTAGCCTTTTCTTGTACCATATACTGGAGAATCCTAGGTACTTTTCCAACTATCTTCTTCAAGTGGTACTACAGCTTTCTGGTTCCATCTGCTGGCTGAAATACATGTGAGCTCTTCCAATTATGAACTATTGAAAAACTTATTAATACTACTTTTTATTGTTGTCCTTTTACTGTATGTTCTTTTTGTCCAAAAATCTGAAAATAATCAGAAAATAATAAATCTTTTTCTTTTAATCAAATATTTTTAGATTTTTTTATTTTTTATTTTAAGGACTATGGACCGTATTCAGACTCCCGCACGCTTTCCGTGCATGCGGGTGCCTATAATTACGCGAGCGAGAGGGGAGTGCACACCCCCTGTCACTCCCCTCTCGTGTGCGGGCTTTATGGCAGCTTACGCTGCCATAAGCCTGCCTTAACTGGGGCATACGGATCAGCTGTCCGTACGACCGCTGATCCGCTACAGTGTGGGAGCCCCCTCCCACACTGTACACTTTACATGCTTCCCCCCCACCCGCTTTAGCAGGCGGAAAGAAAGCACAGCCCATTTCCTCGGAATTACTATATATACTATAGTAATCCTAGTGTAACATCTGGAGGGCGCACTTTGCGTGCGTAAATCACCTGACTATTACATCTGAATTCGGTCCTGTATGATTTAAATACTGGATCACATTTGTTGTACACTGTGTATACAGAGATAGTGCCTTTTTAAAACCAGCCTTTATATATATGGTTGCACTCTGAATGGCATTACCTTCTACTGGTTCTGGCAATGATCTTTGTTACACTATACTGGAGACCTGGTCCAAAGGAGTTCTATTAAGCATATTTCATCTAGGAGGAAGATGATCCACATCATTAAATAAAACCAATGGGTTTCACCCGTTCTGCAGGTTTTTGTCAGGAATTCACAATGGTGTGGGGGGTTACCATGAATAGAGAGAGTATTATCTGCCTTATTAAAAGTAACTTGTGGCTTTTTAGGTAGGATGTTTTTTAACTTCTCATCCTTTAAGAGAATTGGCCAATGTTTTCTGATAATACATTGGTCTTAATGACATGAAAACATTTTTTTTATATTGTCCATTGACATTTATAATCAACTAATGTATCGTAACCACTATAGAGTGGCGTATGATGAGTATATCTATCCAAATTAAATTCTGCACTCCTCTCTCTCGTGTGTACTGTCAGATCCCAGCATGTACGGAAAGCGCGCAGGGTCTGGATTTGGTCCAAAATCTTCAACTTCTCTACTAGCTGAGACTTCAGCTTGTTTACAAGAACATTCTCTAAAAGAAGTCACACATTGGCACATTGCATCAGACATGGTAATGGTCTAAATCTAATTTCATATGATTCTTCTGTAAGCTTTTCATGTTTATTGGAAACCAGTAATGTCATCTACCTATATACAACCTGTGTCAAACCTAACATCTAAAGAACGAAAAGCTCTAAAAAAAAATTATTTGTCAAGATACCTGCATCATTATATGTCTAGTGGATAAGGGATGTGCTGCAGTGACTACATTAGTAAAACTGATCGCCATTTGCTATGGTATAGACTAATTTGTCCCATTATCCTGTTATAGAATATAAGAGCAAGCTTGACAATATCATTCAGAAGTATGGACCTGGATTAATAGCAATCACACGATTGTACGGAATGGACTTACAATGGATGTACAATCCTATAGTCCATGTTTCCGACTGTAATACACTCTCCTCGCATGTACAATACTTACATGCTCCAAACCCTACTTTAAATCTTATGCACGCCCCACCAGACACACACACGCACACTAGTAAAATTGAGTGGGTTAGTAAGGAACACTTGCAAAAGAGACTAGAGCTGGAGTGAAAGTTTATTACAGAAACACAGCAGTAACAAATATATGTAGCTCCAACAGATAAATATTACTGGTAATTGTAGCAGATTGTTACAGACAGGCAAGGTACTGGTAATGATAACAGACAGGAAAGGTATTCAGACACAAATGAGATGACTGATAAAGAACAGTTAGCAGGGCTGGCCTGACAGGTTGAATACCCAGAGACGTAGGTTCAAGAGAGCGATCAGTCCATGGCACTAACCCAGAAGAGTCCTCTGAGGCACAGGCCCGGGGATAGAGTAGTCTGAGACATTGGCTCCCCAAGTTGCACCCTGACTGTGGCCTTTAAGGAATGAGCTTCTACTGTGGTTAACCCTGACTGTGGCTACTATTGACACTGGGTACTGGAGTACCAACATTGAAGACTGTAGGGCCTAGGAACTGGAGACCCTTCCTGGGGTTGCGGGACTGGATACCACCCCTGGGGTTGCAAAACGGGACATGTGATTCATGGTTTGTGGGTACCTGGGCTTATGGACTGGACAAGACAGGAGGAAATGTTCCAGACTTGCACAATACAGACAAAGGCAAGAGTTTTTCAGAAAATTCTACTCTTCCACAGTGAGAGGAGGGTGAAAGTCACCCCTGGACCTTAACTGTCCTGGATCCAAACGGTTTTCTGGTAACTGTGACCCAGGAAGCTTTACCAAAGCAGCCTCAGGGTTGTTTGGACTGCCTACCTGAACATGGAGTCTAATCGCAGGACTAAATACTGAAAGAAGGAATTGTTTACCACTTGAGCGTTACACTCAACTCTAAACTCTACCAGGTTGTGGAGTGAGACAACAGATTGTACAATGCCTACAGATAAGCGCAAAATAAACCAATAGGATTAAAGGTCACCTCAGGTCCTTACTATCATACTTCCAAATAGTCAAATGATTAGAAATATATTAGAGATAATTCAGTATGCAACGTGAGTGGAGGAACCTTTATCATTTGTTTCTTCCTTCATTCCAATACAGTCCTCCTCTCTATTGTACTTTCTTTTTCTTTTCCATTCGTGTTTCAAAAAAGGTAAAATTTTCTCTCTAATACAAGGGTGATAAGAAGACAACAAGCAAAACCTTGGTATGTATGTTAGGAGTTACGTGTCGTAACATCTGCTGCGTGCATGCACAGTAAATACAAACGGGTGAAATTACATAATCGGCTAGCGTAAATATGCTAGCGTGCTTAGCTTAGGATCTGGCACAATATCACTATGTTTTATTCGCAAAATGTCTGCTTCGGCAAATCCCTACTTTTCACCTCTAATCAATAAGCATCGTCCTCTTTGATACTTTGCTACTTTGAATCTCTTGACAAATGCGTGGAAAACAATTAAAATGGGCAATACCTGTATCCTAATGTCCCTTGGTAAGTTCCTCCCCAGTGTTAATGTAATATACATGTAGAGAACATTGTGCTTTCCATTTAATACATCATCACAATTGCACAGTGGTATTATACTCACTTTTTTGTGTCTTGGTGACTTGCATATAATATGGGGGATGACCCAATCAACTTGCCTGAAATATTGCCACAGATCTGTTATAGTATTTCAATCACCAATTTATTGTATCTAAAAATCACTCTTAAAAAATTGCGAATTACAGTTAAAAATAACCAGTCCTTAGTGGGTGATGCACACCCCTCGGCACACTCCTGGTACTGGGAGATAGTACAGACAGATGGTGTACCGCTTTTAACCTGCACACTCCCCTCTGCCAGAGGCTGACACTGATGGACCACTTCTACAAACACCTTTCGACTTGTAGAATAAGTCTGTTTCAAGGAAAGACTAGAGGCATTCCGTAGACTCCTTTTATATCTGGTAAAGTCTAGTATTACCTTAAAAAATACTTATTCCACAAGTCGAAACGAGTTATTGGAGAGAGGATGACTATATTGGACTGAAAGAAGAAATGTCTGATAAAGGTTCCTTTAGTCAAGTTGCATATTAAATTATCTCTAAAATCCTTCTATTCATTTGACTATGTAGAAGCTTGATAGTAAGGACCTGAAGTGACCTATAATCCTATAGTTTTTATTTGTGCTTATCTGTATGCATTGTATGATCTGTTGTCTTACACCACACCCTGGTAGAGTTTGGAGTTGTATGTAGTGCTCGAGTGGTGAACAATTCCTTCTTTCAGTATTAATTCCTTATCCCCATTTCAACTCAGGTCCGTTGGTGTGGGAAGAGAAGGTTTGTTGATCCTTTTATTTCGTACCTGAACAGCCAAGCAAGAGAGCACTGTTGTATATTGACATCTTTTGTTAATCGCAGGACTAGTGTTCACCGGAGCCCCTAATGGTGGGGACGGGCTTGGCTGTGGTCCTGCAGCAGATTGTGAAACAGATGCCGCTCTGTCGGTCACGTACCTGAATGCCGCTCTGTGAACACTTACGCAAGTGCCACCCTGTCAACTGCGTACCCGAGGACCAGTCTGCTTTTGCCTGTAGACAATAGAATTTAGCTTCCCTTGTTTGTAGGATGCCTGTGTCTGTTGCCCAGCTTGAGCTGCCTCTCAGTGCTGCCCAGCCCAAGTTGCCTCTCAGTGCTGTCCAGCTTGACAAGCCTGTGCCCCTTACTTAGCATCCATGTCTTTCCGTCCCAGGGGGGACCCCTCTCTTGACCTTGCCATCGGGCATGCTGTCTTGTCTCACAGTCCAAGCTATCTGTCCCATGTCCACCACCAGGGATGGTTGTCCTGTGTCCACTGTAAGGGCCAGTCATCCTGGGTCCCAGGCTAGGGCCAGCTGCCCTGTGTCCAGAGCCAAAACCACCAATTTGAGCAGTCTGTCTTTTCTCGTCTAGATATTGGGGTTCCTTAAGCCCTCATTAAGGGAAGGGGAGTACTGTTATGTGCTTCTGTGATACTTGAGGCAGCACAAACTCTTTCTCTCCTTTTTTTAGCAGATCCATGCTATTAGGCAGTCTGGATATACTGTAGCTGATTGCTAGCTAGGTTTATATAATCCTGGTTGTTTTTAAGCAACTGGAATAATGTGCTTAAAGCACAGTAATGTCTACAGAAGTCACTTCAGTCAGCTAGCATGATTAATGGATCTCAGCTGATGCCTAACAGCCAGAATTCAGACCAACCAGAGCTGGGAGGCTCTATTCTGTAGCTCTAATTGGCAGTTAAGTATTCAAATAATCAGCAAGGTGAACTCTCCCTTGCTGGTGATATTGTTTGATTGTCTGTCTGCCTCAGGTTTTGAGCAGCCGTATCCTTGTCTTGTTTACTGTTCTGCTGCTCTATTTCCTGGCTAGCAGTTCTTGTTTGTCTTCATTTGTGCTGTTTCCTCTGTGCATTCGTGGTGTCTGCTCTTATATCCTGGCTCCCTGGATTCTTGTGTGTAAGTCCCTGGACCCTGGATCTTGCTACTTTTGGCTTTACCTATTTACGTATATCCATTCAATGTTTCCTGGTATCTGTATTAACCCCCTGAGTATAGGAACCTCAGGCATCTGATAGTACTAGAACTAACATCACCAAAAGTAAGAAAATCTACTCAAAAGTAGGATGTTATAGTTGTCCAAACTGCACCACTGGCACCTACATTATTTAGATCTGACACCTGCATGTTCTCATTTACATATAGGCACGTATTTTCTATTAAATATTACTTAACATGACATAACATACTTTGAAATATGTAATCTATTTTATCATCTGCCCCTGTGGACTTCACTATGTTGTCAAGACACAAAGAATGTTTAATGACCACATGGCTTTACACCACTCTGCAATCCATCAACAGTCTATGGAAAAATCTCAGAACAACCATCTTTCAAATTGCAAAACATAATTTGGCCCCCCTCAGATATAACATTTTTGTCCATGGTCAACCTTTATTTTCCTTAAATCAATCTATTTACTAATAAATCTATCTCTATTTTTGAGCTTTGCTTTCAGCATGTTATATCTATAACCAGGTGCTTACATTTGACTTTATCTTTTGGTTCAATATTTTATGGTCTATTTTTTCTTTTCCCCATATTTTGTATTGTTTTATTTATTTTTCTCTTTAAACAGACATATGTTAAAATTTTTTCATACATGCCTATTATTTTTTCCTTTTTTATGTTTTACATACATGGTCTACTTCTAGACTGTTTATATCTTTCTTTATATGTTTTTTTTTCTGATTTCGGTTTTACCATTAGGTTCGTTAGCGATCTTTCTTAGGACCTAATTTCAGTTACAAGAGTCCCACAAGATTACAATAAATCTCTTTATGTAGCGTTCATACATAAGGCATTTTTATAGTGTTTGCAACAAGTGTACACAACAGGCACACATCATGTCTGCATAACAAACGCAGTAGTCAAACATTTGTTTTCCTTTTTTTCCCACAGAACAACTTTGGGACTTTAAGTAGCTCATTTTACACCCCAGGAAAATCTGTACAAAAACATTTGGACATATTATGTATACACTATAAAACCTGTGTGGTAAATAAATAAATAAGTGAGTTTTACAAGTGATATTTATACAATTAATTCATTCAGAGATGTAACTTGTCATAGGACTTACGCAAAAGACTTGCATAAGTCCACTAATTACTTAATTATGGATCCGGACGGTTTTGTATAACTTTTTGTGCTTAGTTAAAATGTATTTATACTGTATATAAAACCAGGGCCGGTGCTAGGGTGTTTGGCTACCCCCTGCAAACTATTAATTTGTGCCTTCCTGTTTTACAATTTAACACCAGTGACTGTCATACATTGCAGCATCCCACATACTAGTACTATACAATACAGTACAGACAGTCCAAGTCATTGCTCTACGGTTCCTTATATCATCCATGTGACTGCCATACAATACACATTGCACCCTAGTCACTCATACACCCTTTCCATCCCAGAAAAAAACCCCATTATTTTCAACACACACAAATTGCCCCCCATTATACATTAATACACTACCATTATACACTACCTCTATTTCTCACACAAACAGTGCATTCCATAATAAATTCCCCTACCTTTATCTCTCTCACACACATTGGGCCTGATCCAGACCTACGGCCGCCATTGTTTTTACGGTGGCCAAATGCGTAAGAACGGCATTTCTACCATTCTACGCATGTGCCAGGCAGATGTTACACACAGTTTTGCTGGCTGAAGTTAGGGTAGCCTTCAGCTGGCGTAACTGCGTGTAACTTCGCTCACACAGGGGGAGTGACAGGGGGAGCGCACCAGAGCTACGCTGGCCGTAGCAGGGCCAGCATAGCTCTGGATCAGGCCCATTCTCCCTACCTCTATATCTCACCCAGACAGTGCATTTCATAACACATTCCCCTACCTATAGCTCTCTCTCTCTCTCTCACACACACACACACACGCACACTTTACCCCATAATATCTCTCTCACACATGCACAGTGTACCCCATAATACATTCTCCTTACCTCAATCTCCTACATTCTTCTTACCTATAGCTCTCTCTCTCTCTCTCTCTCTCTCTCACACACACACACACACACTGCACGTCATAATATCTCTCTCACACACGCACAGTGCACCCCATAATACATTCTCCCTACCTTCACCTGTCTCACATACACAGTGCACCCATATTACATTCTCCTACCTTTATCTATCTCTCACACACATTCTCCCTACCTCTATATTTCACCCAGACAGTGCGCTCCATAATATATTCCCCTTACCTATAGCTCTCCCACACTTACACACACACACACACACACACTGCACCCCATAATATATCTCTCACATGCACAGTGCACCTCATAATACATTCTCTTTACCTCTATCTCACACACGCAGTGCACCCCATAATACATTCTTCTTACCTCTACCTGTCTTACACACACAGTGCACCCCATGATATATTCTCCCTATCTCTTCCTGTCTCACATACACAGTGCATCCCATAATATATTCTTCTTACCTCTACCTGTCTTACACACAGTGCACCCCATGAGATATTCTCCCTATCTCTTCCTGTCTCACATACACAGTGCATCCCATAATATATTCTCCCTATTTCTATCTGTCTCACATACACAATGCATCCCATAATACATTTTCCCTACCTCTATATCTCTCATACACACAAACACTGTGTCCCATATATACACTACACTGTACATCCACACACAGTGCACCCCATTGTATTCTCCCTACCTCTCTCTTACACACACCATATACAAAAACATGCACTGCACCCCATATACACATACTGCACCTCATATTCACACACTGCACCCCTCCAATATACATATACAAACACATGTGAAGAGCTAGCAAAAGTAGTACCACAGAGAAAGGAAACCCTGACTCTACCCCCGAGGAGGAGATCTGATCACATCTGTAGGATATAGATTATTAATCAGTTGCAGTCTCCGGTCTGATGGCCCGTTTTGCGAAAGGGAGTATTAGGGTCAGGCAAGGAAGAAGGGAGGGTTAGGGTCAGGCTGCGGGTAATAGAGGGTTAGAGTCAGGCTGCGGGGAATGGAGGTTAGGGTCAGGCTTTGGGGAAGGGAGGGTTAAGGTTAGAATTAGGGAAAGGGTTGGGGTTAGTTTAGCCAAACCTTTCAGAGCACTGTGTTCGGGGATTGATTGCTATGGATCTTTGAGGCATAAGCAATCGATATCCCAGACAGTTTGAAACTATCTGGGAGAGAACGGTCCTTTTAAAATAGGACCCACACCCATTATTAATGGAAGTAAAGTGGAGGTCAGATCCTGTCCAGTATGTATTACTTTTCTGTTTTACTCAGGATTGCGTTACTGCGTCAGGCCTGAGGTCTTCAATGGCTGCTGCTCTTTTTTACCAGCTTTTTGCAAATACTGGGTTTATTTGTTAGAGATCATTATTTCCCTGGCTTTGATCTAACCTTAGTAGTATCTTTACTCCCATCTAACCCGGTAGTGATTATGAATTTGGCTGTTGCTACTCCTCTTTCTAAATAATTATATATTTGAAGCACATTGGCAGGAGAGAACCAGCTGTTTGTGCCATTTACCTTAAGGATCCAGCTTCATCCCGGGACCTTTTGAAAAATGCAGTCTGCATTTTATTTGAGGTATATTCCATCTTTTTAAGATATGGACCTGGTGTCTCTCCTACTTCAGCTTTTTTATGCCAACAGTTTTATATGTGTATGTTTATATGTATTTTGTTTAATGCTTTTATGTGGATTTGTTGAGAAACTTTTATGTTAATTATATTGTATTTTACTTATATAGTACCCATCTCACTTATTTTCCTATGCATTCCTACAGGAGCTGTGAGGGTTTTCACCTTAAGGTGAGTCAATATCACCTGAAGAAGGAAAATAGGTGAAAAATACTGAGATCAGGACCATGAAGACTGACACACATTTAGATTGACCAACAAGTTGAAAAGTTACTGATTGACCTTGAGGAACAAGCCTTGGAACTTTCATTCAAGACTGATGTGGTCACCTGCAAGTTAGACTTTTTGTTCATAAACTGTTTCAGTCACAAGTGTAATTTCATTTCATTCATAGACTTTTACCACTTTTAGATTGGGAGTCAGTACCAAACATAGATTTACACTGCCACCTGCTGGTTTCTCTTGATATACTTCAGAGTTTTTTTGGTTATACATTAAATTGTGCTGTCCATTGGGATTTTACCACCTTTGACCTTTTAATATTTCCAGTATAGACCTAGCTTAGTTATTTAATAATTGTGCATGTTTTTTGTGCTTGTGTTATCCTAAATTTTCCCGATTTAATGGTCTGTCTCCATTTTTATTCATATCCCCCTATTCATTATCTCCTATCCATATTTTTTTTTACCATGTGTACATTCTGCTTGTGTGTTCTTACTATTCCCCTGTTCTTGTTTAACTATAGGTTCACCAGTCCAATTGATTTTCTTCTCCCATATTGAGTCCCAGCGCCTACCACCTTTCTACATTTAGCTTTATTTTAAAGGTTTTATGGACCTTTTGTGTGCTATTTGGCTGCTTATTATATAAGGAGCGCCAGGATAACCACTCTCCACCCTTGTGGGTGCATATTAAAATCCACAATTTTTTTTTTTTTACTGTAATAGACGGGAATAGACGTACTTTGCGTTTATTTCTGTATTTACAGTCATTTGAATCAGGCCCTATAATTGTTACAGTAACTGAATTTTGCATCATTAACTGGACTTTTCAAGTACATGTGAATGTTAAACCAGATGCAATACTTTGTCATAATAATAATTAAATCAGGGTCTCAAAACAAACCATCACCTGTAATAATTCTGCCATTTCTGATATTTGCTATATTTTTTTTTATTGTTACCACCCTACTCTTGTGAAATTTTTAAAGATCTGTTCTCCCTGTTCACTTGATCACCATTGTTATAATTATTCATGTCTTCTTATTCTACCATTTTCTGTGCATATGAACTTAATAATAGTCTATTTAAATAATAATTATTAAAGCTTCTTGTTTAATTTCAGTATTTTCAAGTCCATTCAACCATTTTAATGATGATCTATGCAGAGGCGTTTTAAGAAGTGAAGGGGGCCCTTGTGCAGGATTTGCACATGGGCCCCCCCATTACCGGAGACAGAACTTTCCCGATTTGCAGGCTGAAAAAGTGCAGGTCTTACAGCACCATTAGGTCCCGCCCCCTTTTCGACTCGCAAATTGGGACAGTCCCACTGCAGGGGAAGGGGGACTCATTTGGCATCTATTTCTTCCCTCCAGAAGATCTTAGAGCAGAGTTGGCCAAACCCAGGCCTCAAGCACCACCAACAGTCCATGTTTTCCAGGTCTCCTCAGATAGTCAGAGCTAAGATAATTAGTACCGCATGTAGATCTTTAATAATGTTTCAGTCAGTAATGAACACACCTGTGCCCCAACAAGGAGACCTGGAAAACATGCACTGTTGGTGGTGCTTGAGGCCCGGGTTTTGCCACCCCTGTCTTAGAGGGAAGAAATAGATGCAATATGGCTCCCCTTCCACTGCCAACCCTGGGTGCAGGATGCATGCCACAGGGCCACCTTTTCTGAGGGGCCCGTGTGCACTGCACACCCTGCATCAATTATAGATACGCCTATGGATCTATGAGATAAGGATGCCAGCAGGACTTCAGATGGGGGCATCACGGTCCCGCCCTTTCCGGCATAAGCATAACAAGTTACAGATTATTGCATGCCTGAAATGGTGACCACTCTGCACATGGATGAAGGATGTGGCCCTATTGTGCATGTTTAAAACAGTTCCACGCACACAATCACAAACACACAGCTATTCCATGCATGCGCAAAATAGTCGCCCAGGCCATTCCAACAAATAGTATACACACAAAATGGAAGTTGCTCAGATCAATTTAAAGGTTAATGCAAACAGGCGCATGAAAGGCAGGGGTAATATGGAAATGCCCCAGCAACACTGCCATTAACCAGTAACAGACTATACCATTCTATTCTTCTGTAACATAAAATGCAGAACTGTCTGTTACACATATTTGCAAATATATGATAAGCGACCAGCCACCGTCAAGGCCTCTCTGCATATAGTGGTCCTAACTCTAACAATGAGATTCCCAATGTTGGGTCATATATATATGTTTTTAAATTGAGAGCTAACTTACCTCAGGAGGCACCCCATAAAGCTTCCAAACTAGCTGCTGTGGAACAACTCCCCCTCTCAGCTGCTGCTCTTAGACCTGCTTTCAACAAAACATTAGACCATGTGGCTTCGAAATGTCTCTTCCACAGTCGCCATGTCTATTCCACTACTTCAGGTGGACCTCAGCATACTTCCCCTACCCACTGCTGGAGCACCTGTCATAACATACACTGCTCATCATGGCAAAATAACTGAATTGGAATTTACTATAAAGTGCACAGTATTAGATTCTATATGTTCATGTTTACTCAATAGCCCATTCAATCTTGTGTTCCATTGAGTACTCCTGAATGTCTCCACTCAGTAGACTCTGCATCACCTTCAGCATTAATACTCAAATAGATTACAGCTGTATTGCATATTTCCTAGTGCATATACGGTGGAAAGCAGCCTATTCTGGCTGCAAATTCTCTCCTTTGTGGTAGCAATCTATGTATCATTATCTGGGGCATTTTACTATTTCATATAAATATTATAAATTAAGTCAAATTAGGTAAGTGAATTAATAACATTAGTTATACAACATTGTTGTTTGTATTCATGTTATAAAATATAATTTAATATCTACATAAATGTTGGGAACCTGAAGTAGGATTAATACACTAAGATTCTAAATATGTCTTTTACCTTGAATGATTTCGGATACACTATGTATGTAATGTAGATACAGGTTGTCATAAATCAAAGATGCAAAAATAATAATTTAGGTAATGGTAATTAAAAGATAAAGTGCATCGATATTAGGTTATAAAATCATTGGCATGAACTTATTAAAACATTCTTCAACAGCCGCTGTGGAATGAAATGTAATTTGCAAGAGGTATCAACTTTAGTATTATTAGAAATTTAAAATAGGAAGAGATTAAAATACACTACAGCATACACTCCAGGGACTCATAAGAATAATGAATTTAATTTTAATGGTCTCACTAGACAATGTGTTATCTTCTTAAAAGAAGATGAAAGTGAATGAGAAAGAACTAAAAAGCATTAAACAGCACAGGTATCTACATCAGTGAACTTTTATTGGTGAAGATGAGGTTGTAAAGTTCCTTCCATCATATGTCACATTAACTTCAGAGTAAGAGACAAGAACAGTCAAACTGAGTACTCTGAAGCTTATATACATACAAAGATTAAATGATGCCCTCTGTTACTCTCTTACAATTTTAATTAGGCAATTCTCTTGCTTTTTAATGATACGGAGTGAAGATTTGTTGTATATAATAAAATCAAGTCTGCGGCACGTTGGTTGTGAATGTTAATGAGTTAAGGCTACTCATTCTCATAATTAATCTATAATAAACAACAAAAATTATTAAAATTAAATGGCTTAAAGCAACACTTCTCAAGCACTTTTTGATTAGTATCAGTTACCCACTATGAAATAACATCAAGCACCATGTTCGTTTTTTTATTTTCCACGTAATATTTTTTTACTTTTATGCCCCACTTGTACTAAATTTTTTAGGTCATGTCTTGTCTGTATTGATTTTCCCACATACCGTATTATATCATTAATTTATTCATTGTTGCCATACTATGCAACTTCTGTATTTTTGGCTCTTTTTTCATAATTTTAACCTTTTCTGATTTTGAATTAATATTCCCATAAACAATATCCCCAGATTAATTTCTATATTTTGTAATTGATATTCAGTATATGTTCACAAATGTCCTATACATATTGAAAATCTAGCTTTGTAGTAATATATTGATACAGTGTCTTGAGCCTTTTCTGCCAGAGCAACAAAGGTCCATCGTGTTGTCTTAAAAGTCCAGAGTCTCCTACCACCTCTAATGTTACAAATAAAATATATTAAAAAAAGAGTTTTCAAAATTAAAATAAATGGACATTCTCTTATTCTGGTAGTAATTGGCACAGCAGCTGCAAGCCACATAACCTTGGTATACATGCCACTGCACTATACCATCTTGTATAAAATATAGAATACATTTTTTTATATTTTAAATAGTGGTAATAATAATAATGAATATAAAACATAATCTAACAATAATCTTTTGTAATTTACTTGTACTGTGTAATTATTTTAGAATTTATTTTATCATAAGAAATTAAAGCCAAAGCATAGTTTCTATGTTAAGGGGCCGTATTCAGAGATCCGTGTTTAGATTGGGCCGAAAATATACGCACGGACGGAGCAAGGAACACCCACCAAAACCCCAATCACTCCCTTTGCTAATCCGTGCTCTCGCACACTCACGCCTCCATAGACCAGCTGTAACTTTCCGTGTGCTGTTCCGTGCATTTATGTCCTCCGTCTGTGCGTATCTTTATAATCGTGAACTCGGTAAGAAAAAGTAACTACGCATGCGCAGTTTATATGTACCTAAAAATACGCACGGAACTGCCCGAAAAAACGGAGCTCTGAATACGGCCCAAGATTTGTAACTTATGCAATACATTTGTTTTCATTGTATATGGTGTGGGAACTAGTGTTGAGCCAAAAAAATGGGTTGCTGACCAAGTTCCTGGGATCACTCACTTTGGGGTTCAATAAGAGTTTGAGATTAAGCACCGGATTCGCACTTAAGAAGCTTCTGCTTCTTAAGTGCGGAGAATTAGGAAATGACCTACTACAAATCTTTAAAGACCGCACGTAGTAAGTTAGGAAGAAGGAGATGTGTCAGTGCTGCCTCAGGGAGTGTTAAGGTAGAAGTGGGTAGGGGGGATGTAGATTAGCTGGGGAGGGTGTGGGGAGACATTATACATGTTTGTTATTCTTCTTAAGTGTCATTAGGCACCTAAAACCAGGGGGAGGGTTTGATGGCTGAACAGGAGAGTTAGGTGCAGGTTGGCATGCACCTATCTCTCTAATAACACTGAATATGGCCCTAAGAGCTTACAAAGGTGGATACCTGGAGAAACCTAGTTTCACTGCAAGGGGTACTAATGATTTTCAATTTTTACATGCAGGAAAATTATTTTGCTTTTTGAAATAGGACTCAAATACTGCATAGCTTTATGTAAAAGCTGTAATTTAGATATAACTCTTAACTCTAATGCATATTACATTTTATTTGTTCTTTTGTTTCTTACTCTGAAATTCTGGATTGGCCTCCTTACTTACAGATACTTTGTTGGAACAAATTCCAAAGGTATAGATTGTAAACTAGGGAGCAGGGCCCTCTAACCTGACAGTCTTGTTTTATAATAGTTAAACTAGTTAATTAAACTTTAGTTGGTAATAAAAATTATACTATGTTACATAATATGCTATGAAAAATGTTAATAAATAAATAATATATATATATATATATTTTTTTTTTATAGAAATATATGAAAGTTCAAACTGTGCTAAATATTCTCATATACAGTAGACTAATAAAAAATGAATTGTTCTTTCTTTGTAGTTCCAGGAGAGGGCACTAAAGGTCTTATCTGTGAAAGATACCTGAAAAAGCTGTGCTGTGCTTTACTATGTACTGCATGTCTCAGAAGTAATAAAGTATAAAATACTTTCAGCAAATAAGAATAGAACACAACCTTTTCAGTTGTAAAAAAAATATATAGAATGATTACAAGATAAAGATAAAGAATAAAATATTACCTTATAAAAAACAACTCCAGGTGGTGTTGCAGTGTGCCTTAAATCTAAAAAGCACTATCTGAGAAATTAATGCATAACCTTCCCTTTTAATGTTTTCAACTTTTAAGTTATTTACTAAAGTAAGAAAAAATTTCACTATTATCTTTCTATTCTCTTATAGATTTTTCTGATATTCTTGTTATGTTACAAAAAATCAGCAGACTTACCTGTGGCAAAAAATGTGCCAACTTAATATTGCCCAGTGTCTGTGGTATTTGTCTGTGGTACCAATTCACTTTTATAAGCTAAAAAAATAATTAGTAGGTGCGATAGTTGATAAGGATTTTAAGGTGTTATTGTTAAAGCCACAAAAGCTATTATTGCATTTCCCCCTGTATAAGAATCAGTTTTTCTGATTTTGGTCATGGTTTACTGTCAAACAGAATACTGTAGTCATTTTAAATGTGCTTTATAACCTGAAATAGCTATTTTCATTCCCCGGCATGCTTGAAGCAGAATTGTACATAACAGTTTTGCTGTTTTTTAAAAGCTTTCTTGCAGGAATAGCACCGCCTGTAGGAAAACATCAGTGTTTGGCTGCCATACCACTGGTTAGAAAGCTCCTAAAACAAGTCATCCAATGAGTTGTCTAATGACCTGAAGCAGAGTAGGGTAACTGCAAATAGCTTGACACTTATCTATGGACTGGATCTAGACTTAAGAACGAGACCCCACTTATGGAGGCAAAGTGCTTAAGTGGGGGGTCTGGAGGGGAGGGCACATGAGCCCTTCAGAGGTTATGTGTGATTTCAGCATGTAACACCTATTGTATGGAACTGAGTTCCTTACCATAGGATTTAAGTACAAAGGGGCAGATTTAAGTACAAAATACAAAGTATTTTAATTGTACAGTAGGTGTGAGAATAAGGACTCTTGAGCGAATCAGTGTTCAGACTTAAGGTTGCCTTATGGCAGCGTAAGTCACTAAAACACTGCATGAGAGAGGGGAGTGATAGAGGGACTTCACCCCCCCCCCCCCCCCACAACAACATCCCACCCACACATTCCCCCACCACACACACACACACATACAAAAAGTGTGCAGGGGTCTAAATCAGGTCCTTTAATTTTATTACATTTAAGTGTGCTTAATTGTCATCACTAATTAAATCATGGAACCAGAGTTAATGATTGCAGGACGTTTCGGACATCAGAGCTTCTCCTACACTTAGGGCCGGATTCAGAGCTACAGGCGCATTGCATATGCGCCCGGAGTCTTCCAATTTGTGCTACTGCGCATGCGCAGTCATTTTCCAACGTCATCTACGTTTCTTGTTGCAACGTAGATTGCGTATACGCGATTGCATATGCGCCCGGAGCTCTGAATCCGGCCCTTAGTGTTTACAGACGAGGGGGCGACAGGTACTGGTTCCTACTACCTGCATTAGAGCCACTATTCCTACACAAGGTCAGCTCGTTTATAAACTAAAAGAACAATCGGCATATTTTGGTACCATCCAATGTTCATACGTTTGGTCAGTGATATTCCACAGGACATTATTGATAAACATGACTTTACCTTGTGATCAGCAATTCCTTTGGACTACAGACTCAATAGTCATCATTACTCACAGACCAACACCATTATATTATTTTTGCATTGTGTTTGTTGAATCTACCAGACTCAATTAGTGGTCATAACTCAATAGTGGTCATAACTCACAGACCAATGCCTTCTACTGCATTGTGCTTGTTGAATCAAGCAATCCTATGCAGTTTATATATCTTTGTGAAATAAATGTAGATCTATTTTATTATATTCTAGTGTTTCAAAGGTGCGGGGCAAGGATCATTGTACTATATATACAGGCCTTGACGGTGGCTTATCCCATATTTGATCAAATATGTGTAACGAACATTTCTGTGTTTTATTTTACAGCTAGAACAGTAGAGTTTGTTACTGGTTTATGGCAGTGTGCTGGGGCTTTTCTTTCCTTTTGTTTCTGTGGCAAGCAGATTAACCCCCTGCCTTTCACGCACCTGTTCAACATATATTTATAAATTGATTGAGCAACTTCCACTCTGTTTTTACTTTGAATGAAGGAAGTAAATGTCTAAAAAAGGTTAGTTTATATTCATATATTGCACCAATGTTTATATATGGTACCCAACATTGGGACTCTCAATTTTAGAGTTAGGACCACCATATACAGAAAGGCCTTGACGATGGCTGGTGGCTTATCCCATATTTGATCAAATATGTGTAACGAACATTTCTGTGTTTTATTTTACAGATAGAACAGTAGAGTTTGTTACTGGTTTATGGCAGTGTGCTGGGGCTTTTCTTTCCTTTTGTTTCTTTGGCAAGCAGATTAACCCCCTGCCTTTCACGCACCTGTTCAACATATACTTATAAATTGATTGAGCAACTTCCATTCTGTTTTTATTCTATATATATATACAGTAATCTAGGGTACAAAACTATTTTCTCATAGTGAGTCATCTATATCATTGTATATTACATACCAGTGTAGATATTTTCTTGTGTACAGATTCTGTATCATTATCTAATATAGATTCCACTATAAGAGTATTAAACATAGAAACACAGAATGTGACATGGAAAAAGTCCATCCAGTTGGCCCAATTAAAAAAGAAAAACACTGACCCTAGACCCTATTTGTCCATCTATTTAATTTTAGATTTAGGTCTCCTTATTTATATTTATTCGAAGCATGTTTAAATTGTTCTGTGATGTTAGTCTTTACCACCTCAAATGGTAGAAGGCTATTCCACTTAACTACCCTTTCAGTGAAGTGATTTTTCCACACAATTCCTCTATACCTACCACCCTCCAATTTATATGCATGCTTGTGTTCTAGTATATTGTTTCCTTTGAAAAATATACTCTCCTGTACCTGTTTAAATACCTTTCTTATCCCCCTTTTCCTTCTGTGCTTTAAGCTACACATTCTAGTTCCTCTAGTCTTTCTGTACCATTTTAGTTGCCATTCTCCAAGTCTACCAAGATCGTTACTTATTTTGTCTAACCCTCCTGGTGTATCTAACCTGTTTTATTTATCTTTAATTCATTAGAAAAATGCATACGTTTCTCTTAAGACTGTACCATATGTAATATAACCAATAAAGATATTAAATACACTTGTCCAAGTACATATCCCTTAGGAACTCCAATGGAAACTTTTCCATCCTCAGAAAGTATTCTATCTACTAAAACCCTCTCTTGTTTATCTTGCAACCATCTTCAAAACCAATCTCAAATTTTCCAATTTATTTAACAATCTGTTGTGACACAGGGGCTGATTCAGAGATGCCCTTACACCTTTTAGGGGCAAGTGTACAGCTTGGCTAAACCATTTTTCAAAGTAAGGGGTGTTAATTAATTTAAAATCTTTTGCATTAAGGGAAAATACATTACATTTACACATAGAACTAAAATGATGCATATCTTTATGTTTATTCTATAAAATAGAATTGAGCTAAGAAACTTCACCTCCTAATTTTAATTCTGGGTTTACAATTTACATCTGCCTCCACTTGCAATTCAACATGGTATTGCTCAGGTCTACACTTGCACCTAAAAAAAGGTGGAAGTGTAACTCTGAATCAGCCCCACAGTGTGAAAATCATTCCTGAAGTCTAGATAACCTATTTAGATAAGCTATGTTTACACAGCTCCCCATTCATCTAATATTTTAATGACCCTGTCAATAAAAGTGAATAATATTTGTTTGACATGTTCTCCTCACACCATTAATCCATGTTGCTAGGGATCATGCAAGCTACAGAATTTAAGATCTCTTACAATTTGTTTCTTAATCACTCTCCCTTTATAAGACTGCACTCTAATCTGACAACTTTTTTAAATCAGGCCTTATTCCTTTTGAATGGAATAAGGGGTTAAATCCATCAATCATTTGGTGCTAAAAGGATAACTAATGACCTTATAATCTCCATCAGTGTTTAAGTTATGAGGAATTTGTTCCACCTTGTCCCACCAAAAACTTTTAATTTTGACTTCTTATTTATAATTCATTAACTTTCACAAATGTTCAAACTTTTTAAAACTCTTTGATATTATTTAAAGTATTTCTAGTGTTTAAAATTTATCACAGTTTGAGTATTTTATAAATGTGCAACTATGCTCCCTGTGCAAAAAACGTTAATGAAAAGGGGCATCTTAATTGATACACAGTTTTCAGATTCTTTGCATCTACTCTATTATTATTCTTCTGTCCTTACTTCATAAAGCATGTTCGTAACCTTTATAACCAAGGTTATATTCAAACAGAAACTTTTATGGCTCTGTCCTGTTAATTGTGATCAAAGCAGAAAAAGTGCTTCTCTCTGCAATTGTTCTTAGTCACTTTTGTTTTGCTTATGCTTTTCCACAAAAATAGCCATAATTCAATGTCTAGCTATTTTATATGTTGTTGGAGATTATTGTTAATATAGTAATTAATTGTACACAACTGTACAACAAACAAACTTTCCGGTCTATAAATACTATGCTTTTGGGGAAATAGACACAATTATGCTCTGAATTTTACACAATTAGGCTATTCTACAGAGGTAAGAAAAAAATCTGCTGCCACAGTCTACTTGCTCTATGCACCATTTCCAAGTCCATAAAAAGAATTACCATTATGTCAATATATTCCGCTGTATGGTATCTTTGGTAATCAACATTATATTTGTTTGGGCACAAAATCTAATATGGTAATAGTTGACCTTGCTGGTTGTTTTGTCGACTAATATCGACAGGTCAAATTGTTGACAGGTCAAAATATTGACAGTTGAGTATTATGTTAATATTTAATATATATTACATATATATCATTACATCTCTAACATTTATAATACTTAACTGTCGACATTTTTTATCTGTCAACATTATGACCTGTCGATATTTTGACTGTCAACATTTCATACCAGTCCCTTAGTTTATAGGACACACAGTGTAACAAGGCAAGAGATGGGGATACCATTGCAACAAGAACAGGATGAGGAACAAATTACCAAAAACAAGAAGTGGGGGCGTAATAAGTGACAAGGCTATGGTTAAATGGTTACCTGGCTTAGATATTAAGATGATCTTTTTATTGTATACTTCTCATTACAATGCAGCAAACATCAGACATGTAGAGGAATCAACAATGTGAATTACCAGCATCCTGGATCACCTTAGTCATGGTCTTCAGAAAGTATTTAGATGTGCAGCACATAGTATCGTGGAGAGGGGGTTGTATCTACCCCAATGTGTTTAATCATGTGGGACTATAGATTACAAGAATTTATTCTGTTTTGCAGAGACACCAGTGGTGGTTGCTGAAATCAATTTCCAAGCTAAAAAACATTTGCATGAACGGCAGGGATAATCTACATACTATTAACCAGTAGCTAACTTGACATATCTGTAAAATAAAATGCTGAAATATTAGGGGCTTATCATAAATTTACAAATGTGTGTAACTTATATTTCAACCATCATTTTTTTTTTTTTGCCTCACAGTTTGGAAGCATGAAATCTGCCAGTCCTGACAACAAAAATCTTGGGGCCTGTTACAATAATGTTTTAGGGGCCCCCACCCTGTTATGTACAAAGTTGAAACAAGGAAAAACTAGAAACTTGTATGACTAAGACTAATTATAATTGCTTTTCAGACTGAATTTTTATATAATTTATTATTACTTTACACATTTAGGATCAAATTGAATTATGTATCACAATCAATAATAATCAGTGCATCCAAGTGACTGCCACGCAATACACATTTCGCTCTAGTGAGCGCTTTTATTAACACCATACAATACAGTATGCATTCAATTAATAGCCATTCAATAAAGAATGCATCTATGTGAGTGGCATAAAATATAGAAAGCACTCTTGTTATCACAACATACCATATTACCTTCATCATCATAATTATCTACATCCTAAAAAATGTACTACTTAAAATCATTCTTTACCTTCAAACACAATACAAATATAGTATTTTTGAACATTTGGTCATATAACAAATAATGCATACACTTTAGTCATTTAGTCAAGGCTTAAACCAGCCAGGAGATGCTGGTCAATGGAAGCTATTTTGGAGACACTAGGGGCCCCATTTACAAAGCTCAATTTTTCCTGTCGATTTGAAATCGACAGTAATCACCGTGATTTTGCCGCAATTTTTTTTTTTAAATCGCGGTATTCACAAAGGGGCGAATATTTTTTTCTATAGAAAAGCACAGCGATTTGCCCTTTGAAAATGGGTGAAAGGCTTACCCATGCTGCGCTGATAGAACTACAAGGCTCAGCATTGCTTAGCCTTGTAGTAATATCAGCGTCAGAATGGTAAGACTTCTAAACATGCTGCGCTGTGTGTGGAGTTTGCAAAAAAAAAAAAAATACAGTGTGCAAAAAACATATATTAACACATTACAGTAAGTTTGCATGTAAAAAATAAATATTCCCTAACTAATTATGCTCCCTAATGTGTGCACTTACCTCCGGTGGTCATCTTCTCCTATTCTAAGTGTATGGATGCAATGCGTGTTGTTTAAAAAGAATAAAAGTTTTGGGCACTCACAGTTTGCTTGCATCT
>WWET01000002.1:350503-366195 GCA_011038615.1 Limnodynastes dumerilii | reverse complement strand
GGGAATATACAATTTGAGTTGCTTTAACCTTTTTAACCTTTAATATTATGACCAGCTGAATAACTTAGTACATACAGTAAATGACATGTAACACATGATGTTTGTCATAGTACTACTCATACTCTGTTAAATGAATATTTTAGATTATTTTTGAATGCATGAAATCTGTTATTCAACAGACCTGTTCTGAATTCTTTGCAGAACTAGTCATTTGTCAAGTGCATACTGTCTTTCAGCTTGCATTGTAAATAACAAAAAAATAATTGAAAATATACAATGCTTTAAAAAGTATATTGGCATTTTACTGTAATGGATTGTATTACCACAATCAGTGATGTGGAATCCTGAACTGCAGTCTTCATTTATCAGTAAGTGGTATGGAAAGCAGATGAGTAATTATCCAAGAAACTCATTTGTCACGGATTCCACCATTCTTTAAGTAGGATTCTGCGGCAAGGAATAATTACAAGAAAGTTAGCCTGATTTCCCTGCCTTCATAAAGATTTTGCTTTTTCAATTTAGTGCTGCACCATGTACCAGTCAAATGTATGTAATCAGAAGAGACACAACAATTGGGCTGGAATAATCGCAGATCACTACAAACCAGTCAGCTTATCAGTTGCAATTAGCGTTGTAGAGTAATGCTTAGAGTTATAAAAATCAACAAAAATTCGGATTGATTTGGATAAAATTGTGGTTCAAAATTCACTAATCATTGTAGATTCTGCTGGCAAGCAGTGATTGGGTTTTATTTAACCTAATTCAGATTTCAGAGTCAGCACATATAAGCATTTAAGAGAGCTTTGGCTTCCTGAACTGGAGCCCGCAGGGCTCCTGTGCCGTATCACCACTGGATCCAGCCTTCCATGGAGTGAGTAGAGATCATTCCTCTCACAGACACAAACTTATGATTCACAAAACCTCTCTAAATTTCCAAGCCATCGTTACTTAAAAAAGGGATGAACTATTTCAATATTGAGCAATGGGTATTTAACATTGTATAATGTTGTATACTTGGCTTATGTGGTTCAACAGAAAACTGTAATTAGGTCACACCTGCAGCTGATTAATTATCTAGTATGGACCTTTTCTCACTACCGGCTTGATAAAGTTCTTATTAGAACGAAACACATCGCTGTTGATAATTGAAAACTGCTACAGACCCTGTGACCCCAAAGTATTTCCTACTAGCCAAATACTTACTATACTCATCAGCACAGTGTCAGTACAATATCTTCTGCTGTCATCAAATCCAGACTGCATACTGGTTTACAACAGGTGGCCACCTATAATATCTCTGCTGCTCTATTTCAGGCAAGTTCATGCTTAGGTGTAGTAATGTGTTGGAGGGATAGTATAATATGTGTATAGAGTGGATATATTTTTACGATAATGACTTACAGAGACAGAGAAATTCAATGGGAGATGAGCCTGCTAACAGATGACAGGAGGTATGAGTAGACATAGTGACGGATTTGAAGGTAATCAAGAAACCCAGCTCCCAAAGACAACATTTCCATTGTAGGGCACCCAGTAGAGCAAAAGTGCAGCAGTCCAGTAGGTCTGCCACCACCCTAATGCCCATCCTCTTCTAACTGGTGAATGGCAGCAAGGCTCAGCCTGTGGGAGTTCAGGGTTATCTCACAGCCAGATGAGGGAAGAAGGAAGGAAGTTGTGTCTAGTTGGGATCTACAATAACCCCAGTTCTGGCAGATGAAGAGCTCCACAGGATGAGAAATTATAGAGTGGGGCAAAGGTAGACTAAGGACTATAATGAGTGAGCTCGTGCAGCAGGCTTTAAGCTATTTTTTTGCCAGTTTGGTTTGTAAATCAAGCCATGGCTTGGCATACATGTGAAACAAGATAGTAGCCATTACTGCCATTATCACTTGCTCTACTTAAATTGGCAAAACTAGAATGCGGGGCATTTTTCTCTACACAAACTGGATGAGCCATTTGTGTATTAAAGGTAAAGTGCTACGGGGAACAGAAATGAAGTACAAACAGATTCCTATGTAGCCTATAGACATTGGAAATACCATATATAAACCAGCCTCTAAGTCCAGCTCATTGCCAGGACAACTTTCTTTCTCCTGCAGATAATAACCTGACTCTAGGCTTTCGTTGTTTGTACAGCTGTTTCTGAAAGTGCCTATTTCTAAGCAAAGATTCAACAGAACATGGTATACTGAATGGTCAACAGGATATTGACGAAAAAAGTTTTCCTGTCATGGAAAAGCAGATAACACTGCTCTTGGGCCAATGTGCTTTGAGTATGTAGAGCCAGGACATTTGTGTGCATAACGCCAAAACTTCATTGAATCTAAGGACTTCTTGCTGATACACACAAAACCAACTTATTCGAGCTGCTATACTATGAGTCTAATGAAGAAATTACGTTTATTGCATGCAATAAAATTTGAAGTTTATCACAGGAAAAAAAACTACGTTGATTTAAACCTTTCGAAGGGCACTTTTGTAGTAAATTTAAATCTATTAAAAAAGTGAGGTGTGAGGAAGCAAAATTACAGATCTGTAGGCATTTAAAGAAACCCAGCTCTTGAAGATCAAAGATTTGTTGTAGAGGATCCAGAGGAGCACAACTGTGACAGTCCAATAAGTCCACCACCCTCATGCCTGTCCTCTGCTAGCTGGTAAGTTACAGCAAAGTTTATCTGGAGGGAAGTCAGGGTTATCCCACAGCGAGATGAGAGAAGTGCCCTTTTGCTGTTTTAAAACAACATCATCTTCTCTCATGTGATAAACTTGCAGTTAGCCTCCAGCTACAGCTAAATAAAATCCCTGTTGTAATGGAATATTACATAAAGGTAGCTTTTGAGGTGTGTCCAACAGATTGCACCTGCATTCTTGACACAATCCAGAGGCCTTGATACGACATTCATAAAAACTTTGGCACAAGTACTGTACATAATTTTCATCATAAATTTGTTATGTGACTTTACAAATTTCCACTGATATAGATATATATATATAATCTTCTTCCTATATCATCCAGTTATCTACAAACATTTTATAATTGGTGAATATATTTATTTTTATTGATGTCCTTTTTTAATATTGTCTAATATGAATTAAATCTATGTAATTATATTAATGAACCAATTAGCTACTGTTTTGAAATGCTCTCTGTATGTTGTTTCAGCCACTTCATGTTTTATTTTCACAAATTTGATAAATTTCCATCACGAGTAACTGCAGTTGACCTCTTAAACCTCCTGGGAAGAGAATTTACCTTGGTCACTGACCATACTTCTTTACAATGGATGAACAGGAAAGAAGATGAATTCATGGGAAACTCGATGGATCCTAGCACTCCAGCCATATAACTTCACAGCAAAGCACAGGCCTGGGTTTACTCAAAAATGCAGAGGCTCTTTCCTGCCCTGATGTGCTTGCTCTCTGTGGTGTCCATGTCACTGAGAGGAGGGATTTGTGACAAAAAGGGACATTTGGCATACTTCCACCTAGGGACAGGTAAGATTCCCTAATCTGCAGTCACAGTCTACAGATTGGGTTAAGTTCCCATCCAGTCTTTCCTACAACACACACACAGATATGCCAAATGGATGTAATTGTTTTTTACTTGTTTCTGGTGTACTGCTGGAGATGTATGAAAAGACTGATGGTTCTTATAGGCAAGGTAACAGATGCCTAGATATAGCTAGGGTTTCCTGTGGTCATCCTGACTAAAGCTTGCCATGTATCTACTGATGTGAATAATAAAACCATCAATTTTACGTCCAGACAGAAAGATAGCAAGACAGAAAGTATCATTATTAATGAATAATTTTAATTACCCAGTAAATTCAAATGAATTCTATACTTTCTCCTCTGCCAATTTAGTAAAACACATACTCATTAATCTAATACGGCAGAAGTGTAGATTTAAATGTAGCAATGTGAGTAGTGTGGTCCCTAGCTAATGATAATAATTGCTATTTTAATACTTTAACAATTTGCTCTACCTACAAACCTGCTTTCTGAGAAAGCTTCCAGCTTAGGCACAAACCTCTGCATATCTATTAATATCTATCATTGTAATTTGACTTAACATTGCTATAATGGATTGGTAGTTTTATCTTAAAAGCAATTTTTTAAGCGCCATAGTCACATTAATTACAATATTATGGGTGTGCAGAGGATAATCAGAAATATGAAAAAAAAATCATCAAAGGAGAAAGTAAATGTTTTAATAACATAATGTTGTCAGTCTTTGAAAAATGGACAAAGATGGCATCATTTAGTCTTTAATACCTTTCTTAGCACTGGGAACTGATCTGATCACTAGCCAAATCTTGGTGGCTTGTCAAAGGTATAAATCACTTCTAAATTGAATAGCTGTGACTGAATAATGCAGTTCCACAGTCAGCAGGGAGGATGCTTCAAAACATTAAACTGTTTTATTTCCAGACAAAAAGAAAAATAAAATCCATTAATCATGTCATGCATACTGTCACTATTATAGATGTTTCACAAGGTTACCACAGTGAAAGCAAAATGTTCAGATTATCTGAAAGATCAATTACAAGGTACAGTAAATTAAACAATGTGTCATTGGCAGTATTTGAACTATAGTCATAATTTGTTCCAAGTACAGATTCAATTTAGACTGTTTTTAAGCAGCTACTAAGATGAACCAAACTATGGGTGCAAAGTGTGCCTTACCAATGATTTTTCATTCTGCCACCATTGTTCAAAACAGGTAAAAATGTCAAATTCTACTCTTTCATTAAATGGTAAGTGCAAGTATTTTTATACCAATCCATGGGAACTTATTATATGAAAATAAGCCAAAGAATTCAGCATCCAAATAAAGTGTTCATTGGCAAGTTTGCCAAATGGTTGGTTCAGAGAGGATCCAGGTCACAGATCACAATATATGAATAACACTGAAGCATGTCATCGTGTCCTGTGTTGCTTAACAGTTAAATGGATTACACTTTGGGCAATGGGGTATGGTTTACAATGTGTATAACATTATGAAGACCCTTAGGACTAATTTAGTAAATCTAGCCCTTTGTGTGCTACATATTGGAGGGTAGCTTGTGCTTCTGGTAGTATGGAAGTGTTGCCAGAAATGTAAGTCTATGAGACTTTCTAGTACAAATACCAGTAAACATAGCAAAACAAAACAAAACAAAATAAAAAACATCACAACCCTTGTTATATGCAGCATTATTTTTTATATACCAGAATTTTCACCTGGGTGCAAAACTTCAGATTTGCCTGTTTGCGCTTATAGAAATCACGCTGCAAAAGTCATAGAGTAGCCAATCTTTATGCTATATAAGCCAAAAAAAGTAAATAACATAGGGCCAGATTCAGAAGTAAGAAAAAGAGCTGATTTACTTCCGCAATAGAGCGCAGTCACCCAATGTTGCGTCCTGTGCGGAAATCAGCCTCCGCTAGTGGGGCTGGGCCACCCACCATGTGTACGAGATATGCATGGTGGGTGTGCTTTGGCATTTAAATCATACAGTAAGGGCTGGGTTTAGCCCTTGGTAACATATATTCTGCACACACAGAGTTGCGTGAGGAATATCTAAGGCAGGATTCAGGGCAGATCATTATCCAAACATAGAGGGAGTGCCCTGTTTTCCTGAATGAGGTATTGCGGATCAGAAATTCTGTACATTAGCCTCCGTTGCAGAGACATTGTACAGAATTTCCTATTAAATCTGGATCAGTCCCATAGACTTTGCATACTTTTCCATGCTTATTGCAATCAGAAGAGATGTCTAGTAATTTTTCTCTGTTTCACAATAAATATCTGTTTTAGAGTTTATCCACTTATTGGATATAATAAAATAGATTTGAAAAAATCTTAAACACAAAGCCCACTATATCTATTTCAAATTACTAATACCAAATGGGTTAATAAAACAATTGGCATTTTGGACTAATGGCTGTCTTAATATGCTTTCAGCTTAATGAGTTCAATTCCCTTTAGTTTTTATTTACTCTTTTTAAGAGCCACATAAATAAGAAATAAGTTTGCAATCACTGACAGTGAATTAGTACAGTTGAAAATGCTTTAAGTTATTAATGCATACATTCAAACTTAGTCTACCCAACTCATTTTTGAATTGTATTATTCCTTAGACCTTGCCCCTGAGCAATATTAAACTAAAGGTTACCTTAAGAGTGCCCATTAACAGTAATAAGGATTGCATTTCTTTCTTCCTGTTTGTGGACCGGATTCAGAGTTACGAGCATGTGCGATGCGGAATCGCACATGCTCATTTGACTACGGGCTATTCAAGGATGCACTTCCGTGCATCCTATAGCCCACTCTGAATAGCAGGTAAGGTGCTGTTCAGAGTAGTATGTGGATGCGCACTTCTAAAAAACCAGTTGGAGCCTTAATTGCTATTTTATTAGGATTCTTTTTTTTTTTCTTTTTAAGAAATTCATTGTTTTAGACAATTAGGTGTTTCATAAAAATATGAGTGACCTAGGCAGTTACATTTATAATAAATTTAAATTAAAACAAAATGAAGTTCATTGGGTATTGGAAGATTATATCCAAGTTGGTAGTTTAAAATATTGTATTAGTATTTTAAACATGTATTAGTTGTATTTCTGTGAAAAACAATGTATTAAAAGGGGTCTGGTAAAAAATGTCAACAAGTCATATTGTAAACAGGTTTAAATATATCAACAGTTGAAAAATATGTTAGTATTTGTTTGTAACATCTATAAACTTAATGTAACACAGTATATGTAATGTTAACATAATACTCAACAGTCAAAATTTTGACCTGTCTACCATTTTACCTGTCGAAGTTGACTGTCAACATAACACCTGGTAGGGTATTAAAAGTGGAGATGTGTTTTGGTTTTTATTTTTGTTCTAACACCATTTTTGTATTTTCAGTTTTGTTTGCAAAACCAACCTTAAAAGTTTTGAATTTGTGTAAAGCAGTAAAATTATGTAATATATAGCTGACCATTTCAGGGTCAATATTTACTAGTACTTAGAAAAGGCTACAAGAATCTGGTTTCCTAAAACTATTAGAAAATGTTCACATCAAGATACAAGATTTCTCAACATGGGCACTTAGAGTCTCAATAATGTTAATGGGGCAGATCCAGAACGACACTTGTGAGTGGACACGTATAATCGCATTTTGGTAAGTACTGCGCATGCGCACCATAGAAAATACGCTCCGTAACGTAGCGTAAATGTGAACGTATGGGCCATTCACGTATTTGTCAAGTAAATCCGTACGTGTCGGCATGCCAATTTTACGTGAGTCAAAATTACGTCTGAAATACGCTATGTAGGCGGGGGTTTGTATTTAAAGTGTACAGTATGGGTGTGCTTAGCTGCGTACATATGTGTTGCACATACGTACGTGTGCGGGTCACATCGGTTACATGGACAAAAGTTAAGGTAGGGTTTAGAAAGTGAAATTCGGACAAAATACGTACATTCAAGGGGTGTGCCAAGGGGAGTGTATAGAAGGTATGCACGCGTAAATACGCTACGCTAGTAAACGGATTGCAAGCAGAGTTCTGGATCTACCCCAATATTCTTTAAAAACATCAACCTTTATTCCTTTCTCTGCAGCCTCTACCTAAGACCCCCTCCCACAGCCTGACCCTAAGACTCCCCTCCCCGCAGCCTGACCCTAAGACCCCCACCCCGCAACCTAACCCTAAGACTCCCCATAGATTTCCCTGTAATACTCACGTGTCTGGTCCGTTGCAACGGGTCTGCAGCGGCGACAGTTTACTGAATTAATAAATGTGTAGTATGTAGAAAAATTCATTTCACTAGTAAAAGTTTCTAATTAGTAATATTTTCTAAATAGAGACAGTCGAAAATGAGCTTTTGGCTGCCTGTATTTCTAAAATAAAGCTTTCGTTCTGCAAAATGCCTCCCATATTGACACAGTCTTCAAGTTTACATAGGGAAACACAGAAACCACAGTAATCCTAAAACTACTGACACAAACACATGTGCACTTGAATGTCCATGAGCAACTGATCATTATTCATTGTATTGTTTGGTCAGCCTCATGATAGAACTATGGGCCTGATCCAGTTCTCTGTGCATTTTCTGTACACACAGAGGTCTAAAAATATGCACAGAAGAGGTGAGTGGGTGTGGGGCTCCGGTCCGAACAGCCGATTTTCGAATCGGCCGTTTCCTCCCCAGCCAGTTGGCTGGGATTTTGATGAGGCATACCAATCGATCCACAGAGCACCAAAAGCTCCATGGTCCGAAAAGTTGTGACAAATAGTCCCCCACTCCTTTTCCTATTTCTAGCCCTAACCCTCCCCTCTCACTATCCTAACCTTAACCCTCCCTTACTTGCAGCCTGACCCTAATCCACCATCTCCCGCAGCCTGACCCTAACCATCCCTCCCCTGTAGCCAGGCACTAACCCTTCATCTCCAGCAGCCTGACTCTAACCCTCCCTCCCATACAGCCTGACCCTAACCCTCCCTACCCCGCACAGATGGTTTACTCACTGTCCCTGGTCCGGCAATAGCAGCGGCGGAGGTGCGGCAGAGGGATATCACTAATTGCGAAAGTGAATACGAACGGCATACTCACCCATTCATTAGAAAAAAGTCTAAATGGGTAAGTATTTGAAAAAGGGACATTCGAAAAGGAATGAATTGGTTTTGCTATCATAAGAAATGTAACATATTTAGTCTTGTTTTTCCCACTGACACTGAGAAAACAGGTGCCATTCTAAAACCAACTTAAGGAGCTAAGCCAAGACATAAGGACATCACAATACTGCCATCCAATTCCAAGAAACAAGATGTGACTGTGCCATTCTTTATAGAGTTCAAACTAATTAACATTACTCTACATTAATCTTTTCTAAATTATGCTTGACTTACTCACATGCGTGGCCTACAAAAAGACTTTCTAACATAAATTGGCTAGCAATGCAGAAATTCCAACATGACCCATTCCATTAGGTGCAATATACTCTGCACCTGAGCTTCCAACTGGTGAACTGATATTTAAATAACTATTTGTCTCTCCAACAAAGGTGGTTACCTTAGTGACTGACAGTTAGAAATTGAGGAACAAAGTATTTTGTACCTATGGGAATGGGTCATGTTGGAGTGTATGGCAATGGAGAGTTTTCAAATGTTAATAGAGAACCTACTTTTTTTTTAGTTTAATAGCAAGAGCTTTTTTCCCTATGTTGTGCCTTTCTTTATTTGAGATAGATAGATTTTAATAACCCTGGGCCGAATCTAGACCTAAGTGCAAAGTATGTATGCTCACAGCCCTGCTGCTACGAACATTCAGACATTGCTATCCTATATTCTGAATGGAGGGGATCAGTACACTCCTTTTGATCTCCTCAATGCAGAAGGTAGCTACAAGAACTGCACCCAACCTTAAGTATTCCGCACAGAGGTCTAGATTCAGAATTTCAAAATAATAAAGGAAAGCTACACCTGGGCAAAAACATGCTAAGTTAAGGTTTTTACCACCTGCAAGAGGGGTTCTAATTATTTTTGTGGATGTTCTTTAGCAACACGGATTTGTGTAAATTTAGAATTTTATAAATTTTACTGGATCTAACGTGTGGTGTACTTTTGAAGAAAAAAAGAGGCCCAGAGGGTGTCCAAAGTACCCCAATATTATATGCAAAATAACAAGACACAAAAAGGAGGAGGAATATTTAATACAATTAAGACAAACATTCTACATGCATGATGTCATCCATATCAGCCCCATATTATTTTATAATATTTTACTGTTGTTTTTACCTATTTTGTCTACATGCACCAATAAGGGAATACACAAAGCTGGAGAGAGAAAAATATTGGGTCAGATACTTTATACATGCTGAACATAAAAAAACTTGAAATTTGAATGCACTTTTTAAGAAGGAAAATGTGCACGTAGGTTTACCTACCCCACCCTTCCCGACTCCTTACCTTACCTCCCCCACCCGCTCTTCTTAAAATCTCTCAGAGGCTGCCGTGACACGCCTCTTTACTCTTAACAAACTACATGCGATCTTTAAAGACAGCACGTAGTCAGGCTATGTGCCTAAGTGGTACGTAGATTGCATAATTAACCTAATACACACGTGTGAGGAAGTTAATTCTTAATTATCCACACCTAAGAAACCAAAGCTTCTTTGGTGTGAATACGGTCCAATATCCTTTCAACTGATTATTGTTGATATGAAAATAGAAAAACATAAAAAAAAACATAACTGGACAATAGTCTAGCAAATTAAATAAATAATTTATGTTATGTTACTAACATTTTAATGAGCTTACAAACACAGGGGCCGTATTCACAGATCCGTTAGGTCTAGGTACACAATTATACGCACGTACATTGCTAACCACCACCCATGAAACTCCCCTCATACGGCCGGCTTTACGTAGACTTCCGCCAGCATAGAGCTCCCTTATCTTTATGTTAGCATTTCCGTGCGTATAATACTTACGTATGTGCGTATGTAGCTAACCGCGCCCTCTACTGGTCATTTAAATGCCCCCCCCACCCACTTTAACGTAACTTTGTTCATACGGATTTCAAACACGCCCTTATGTACGTATGTCCCCAAGTGTGATTCACACGTACGTGCCTAATGCTGAACGTAAAAATACGCACAGAACTCCACGCCAAAAAGGATCCGTGAATACTGACCATATTTATTAGATATGTTACACAAATGTTTTTAAGCGTTTAGTGAGAAGTTTCATGAGATTTTAGTATTAATCAAAAGAAATACACTCAAAATGCTCCACAAACCCTGATAACATTTTTCAAAATTGCATAAAACACAGATTTGTGATTAGCTTGAGCAGTGTTAATCTATGTTTATCTATGCAAGGATAATTATGGATGAATTATGATGCTGGAGTTATGGAGTCTGCTGCCTGAGTTATATGAACTAGCTCAATGTATTATGATGTTTCTGAATAAACTTTATACATTGTAATAAAATACATAAAAGATGGAGTTGCCCTACAGATGTCACTGTTTTCTAGATAATCACATTTTTGATACGTTGCAGTGAGGAAGATTATCACAAAGCTGCAGCATGCTACAGTACATATGTAGTATAGTAAACATTTGTGAGCTATTATGAATGCTAGTATCTGGGTTTTTGTTTTTATTAAAATTGAGTAGTAATTACCATCATACTTCTAGGTAGCTGATGGTTATTGATTTATTGGGAAGTTTCTGTTCTGAGGATTCACTTCAAAAGTATTTAGTGGCCCCTAATAACAGAATTTAAGACACAGCAATTTTTTAAATAAGTAAATAAATTTGAATAGCGTTTTTCCTAGTTTCCTCTAATCACTATTGACTGGATGCAGAGTTTCAGTCCTGCTGCACTCAGAACTCTGGGCGCATGCACAGACGCTGTTGCAAAAATTGTGACATTAATTAATACAGACACCAAACTATATTAAAGTAAATTTTGATCCTATACCAGGGGCTTGATACAGTCTTCTAATTTCTTCCAATTGTCATGGGTTTAAATTGAATTGTGGGTGTTCCTTTGTACCATGCATGCATACATATCTGTGCTAATCATATGGACATTTCAGTTCATCCAGACATCATACAACTTACTCGATGTGATAACAATTTTATTCATAACTGTCTGTTATTACTATATTTAATCATATTTTTGGTGTGTTTGAACTTCACCTGAGGCTTTTGTGACTTATCTGGAACACAAGGTGTTAATCACAACAGCCAGCTGGTCTGTTCTACAATGACTAATACTCCTTATCCAACCCAAAATATGACTTATTACTAAGGAACTGCCACCACCAAGACTATTCACAGGAGGTCTTAGGTTCTCCTCTACACAAAGCTAACACATTTATGCTTTATCAGAATTATCCCTCCGGTTACCATTAAGTAGCGTTTAATAACCAAGTTGGTCTGACACGTGAATACATAAGAACACAGAGACATGAACATATTAATTGATATTTTATATTATAATAATCACAATGCTTATTTACAAAAGAATAATACAATTGACATACAAAACAGTTTCCTATAAAATTAAGAGGAAAACACAGAATGACTTACGCAAAATCTTCCCTGCCTGGCATTTAGTAGATTACTTGGAAATAGGGAACACTTCCTTCCTTCAAGAAGATCCCATGAAGTGAACAAAGTTATGCATCTATACTACACTTTTTAAAGGCAAAAACTGCTCCTCTCCAAATAGCCCCCATCTTTGTGACAAGTGACAGTTTGGGGTCTGGAGAGACTCTTCTACAGAGATCTGGCTTTTATGACCCCCCCCCCAATATACTGATCTATTTACGAAAAGGCCATAAACCTGACAAGAGCCATAACTTGTTCTGCCCCACTACATTCAAGCTATGGTCATAAAACCGAAACCAGACCCCAACCAAATAAAGGTCACTTTATATTTTGATATTATTTTATACACCTGATATTTGATAATATCCTGACACTGGCGATTCTGTTGTCCTTGTTTATGTTTATTCTTTTTTCTAAATTTTCTCTTCGATGGGGCTTTTCGTAGTGGGTTGATTGTTAAAATTCTCCTGTCAATGCCTATTATCTTGGGAGATAACACAGTAATCTTCCTGCTGGGGGGTCTCTCATAAGGGTTCTAGATAAATATTGGGGCTGTTATCAGTAAGGAGGGAATAATTTTGATGTGGAAAAATCTACCAATCTACCATACCTATGCTTAATAGTAGACTCTTTACTTGCGTTGATTCTAATCAGAGCATCTTTTTCTAACTCCCTATAATTATCCATATCTTTAAATGGACTGATCAGGGTCTGCATTATTTTTATATTCTCTTTCTTTTATGTACAATTGTTTCTATTTGTTTGAACATTGATGTAAAATCCTTTCCCATTTTCTATAAAGGACCTGATTATCTCATACCACCCTGGTGATGTATAACCTTGTCTGTTCTAAGAAACTAAGCAGGGTAGGGCTTGGCCAGTGTCCAGTAGGGAGACCCTGGAGAAGACCAGGTGGTGTAAGTTTAAGTATTTATATCTTTTCAACAGGCAAATTCTTCTCTCCTGAAGAGATACGTGCATTGCAGGACTGGGTTATTAATATATCAATTCTATTGGTTTCTGCTAGATTATTAAACTTTTCTGACCATATTGTTACCATCAGAGACATGCCTTTTTAGATATAAGATTTGATATGAATCTACCTTTTTGGATGTCTTAATAATCCTCCATTCCTTTTGTACATTAGCTAATGTTATATTGGTCTACTATATATGGACTGCTTAATTTGCTTAATGGATGAACTGAACTTTAAAAATACTCCTTAATTCTTAATTATGTTTTATCTTGTTCATTTTAGTCTGAAGATTATTCTTCCTTTACTCCGTGGGACTGTTTTTAGATTAGCTTCTGTTTATATATATAGAGTCACACACTGCTGATGACATCTGCCTCTATTTATCCATTATCTGTTCATTTATATGTATTGGGCCAGATCCAGAACAACGCTTGCGAGCGAATTTACGCGTAGCGGAGACGTAAAATAGCTTTTTGGTAGGTACTGCGCATGCGCACCATAGAAAATACGCTCAGTAACGTAGCGTAATTGTGAACGTATGGGCCATTCACATATGTGTCACGTAAATACTTACGTGTGGGCGTGCCGATTTTACGTGAGTCCAAATTACGTCTGAAATACGTTAAGTAGGCGGGGGTTTGTATTTAAAGTGTACAGTATGGGTGTGCTTAGCTGTGTAAATTCGTGTTGCTCATACGTACGTGTGTGGATCACTGCGGTTACGTTGGCAAAAGTTAAGGTAGGGTTTGAAAAGCGTATCTTGACAAAATACGTACATTCAAGGGGTGTGCCAAGGGGAGTGTACAGAACTTACGCGCACGAAAATACGCTATGCGAATAAACGTACGGCAAACGTAGTTCTGGATCTACCCCATTGTTATTAACATATTTTAATCATGTCCCGCCTAATGTATTTTATGATCTGTATGGCTGTTCTATATACCCGCTCAATGGACACTTAAGAGTGAAATAATATACGCGCCTAAGTGGCAAGGCACCTCCATGACACTCCCCTCACACTTACGGATTTTAGCAGACTTCCGCCAGCATAGGGCAACCTTAACTCTCCGTGCATATATTTGTGCTTAAGTTGCTAAGGTACGTGCGTATATTCTTAACCACGCTCTTAATAGGCCATTTAAATGCCTCCCCCACCCATTTTTCGTAACTTCCTACGCCCCTTCGGACGTATCTCACTAATGGATTTCCGTGCCAAAATCCTACATAACTTGTGTAAAAAAAGTTACTACATGCTGATATTCTGTTTTATTAATCTTTTCTCTTGCAACTTCTGTCTCCATGTTTACTCCTAGCAATCATGACAGGGAGTACTCTCAGGTCCATCGTTTGTATCCCAGAGAAAAGAAAGGGGACACTAGTTACACAGCCAGCTGAATATCCCCCACATAGATCATTATTATGGTTATACTGGAATTTAGGCCTTGTGTGTTGTTCTTATCCATAGTAAGTGACCTAAATACCATAGATACAATGGATCTGTTACAGGGCCCAGTGATGATAGGCAACTGAGTTGGCTTTCCTACAATGCATTCACAGTATGTCAAAGTTATATTATTTTGAAGTATAATGAATAGGGTAGTTCAATCAGAAATCTAAATGAATCACATAAAACAGAAACAATACTATTGTAAACTGGTTAATTGATGATTAATGTTCTTTAAGCTAATTTCTTGTATGCAATATGGTAGTCAGCAATTTATACAAAAATAATGTAAGTTAAAAGAAGAGACTATTTCTAAACAGAGTTTAGTCTTCACAAGTTCACTTCATGGTCTGCAAGTTCTTTTAAAATAAAATGAGTTTACTCCACCCACGTTTAGATAGATAGCATATTTACAATGCAAAAAACACCAGCTGTCTCCTATTCTGGCAGCTACAGTAAATGGTAAGTCACGGCTGATAAATATTCCAAAAACAAAGTGGCCTAGAGATATAAAAAATAAAAATAAAAAAAAAGTCAAATCCTTGTATATAAAACAAGATTATATTTTATTTTGTTAAAAATGTGTCTGCTGAAGACATAGATATAACACAAAATATTTTTGCACTTTGAAAACATAGCGTGAAATGTGTCATAAAACTAATACACAAAAAGTCCTACTCGTTAAGGAACGTAAACCTGTATACCAAATGTATTCTTATTACTGATCTGTCTTGAAATACTCCTTGGTGGGACATTCATTGCCTGATCAGTTACATGAAAGACAAAGCTGCAGCTGTGTGTTTTATGTTGAATTTGTCCAAATTACCTCCTATTAAAACAGAAAAGTTGAAAACCTGCATGGCATAAAACTAATCTGTATTTGCTGTTGAAACTAAAATCACTCTGAGTTTAGTGAACAATTTTTAGACAATTTAAGATGATACTTTTTGGATCTCTACTTATGGATGATCTAGAGCAGGGGTTGTCAACCTTTTAATACCTACCACCCACTTTTGTATCTTTGTTGGTGGTACATTTTTCTTACCGCCCACCAGTGCCACAATAACTCAATTTAGCGTAAGTGTCAAGTAAATTTAGAAGGGAGGGTTTGTACACCCCCCCCCCTTTTCTCCCCCTGTATCTATTCTATACACCCCAACTTTCTGTTCTCTTTC